>CM040238.1:72823674-72839820 GCA_022545495.1 Chrysanthemum lavandulifolium
TAAAAAGCGCCTTCATTCACATTGGGAGGAATTTGGAGCAAGAAAATTTTGAATGAAGATGCTGAACCTTATGAAGATGCTGAAACTTATGATGATTCACATAAAGAAGCTGAGAAAATTGAGCAAACTGAGCCTCAAGGTAGTGGTGTACAAAGTACTGGTGTACAAAGTACTGATGTTCAAAGTGCTGGTAATCAAGGTGCTGATGTTCAAAGTGCTGGTGATCTAGGTACTGCTCTTCAAGGAACTTTTAGGCAAGAGCTTATAACACCAAGAACCTTAAAATTTGAAGAAGAAGCTGGTCCTTCAACAGTCTTACATGAAGAAGAAGCTGGTACCTCTAAAGTAGAACATACTGCTAGTGATGATAAGACCATTGCTCAAATAATGCTCAACATGTCAAGACCAAGAGGTATTAGTATGTTAGGATTTAGAAAATCCATTATTAAAGTGTCGGTCACCTCAAGTATATGTAATCGTTAGAAAGCTCGTAGTCGTAGTTATTTAATGTTAGTTAGTATTTAGTTAAGTAACACCGTGGAGGACGGACGGGTCTTTACCCACCTGTATGCCCCGATCCACACCCGTAGGTGGCGTTTTATGTAAGGTATTATAAATACCCTCTACTTCCCAAGGTAGAGGGTTGGAGCTCATAATAAGATTTTTCTTTCTCTCTCGAAGTTCCCTAAACCTCTAAACTTTCTCTCTCTAAAACCTTAAGTATACGCCCCATATAAACATGATTTGATATGTATGTGAAATCTAATAGGTTACAAATGGTATCAAGAGCCATGGTTTGATCATCTCTCTTTCATGTCCTTGGATTTCTAGTGGTTTTATATGGTTTTTTGGGTTTGAAAAAGTTTAGTGGTATTTGCATCATTTGGACGATTTCTAGTGCTAAAGTTTAGATTTTGATTGTACTTTTGTGTTTAGAATCATCATAAGTGGTTAGACTATGATTTGGATGGCTTGAATCACTGTGGTTGGATTGTTTTTGGATTTATAAGTGACGTTTTGGTTAGTTTAAAGGTAGCGATTTGTGTCTCGTTTAAGTATTCTGACGAGCGATTTGTCCCTTCTTTGAAGCGATTTGTGTCGGATAAGAATCGCTTATTTAAGCAATTTGTCCGGTTAGTGGTTGTACTTAAGCGACTTGTCTTACTTATGCGATTTGTTCATCTAGCGACTTACTGGGTTAAGCGACTTGCTTATTGAAGCGAGTTGAGTGTTTAAGCGATTTGTCCTATTAAGCTACTTGTCAGTATAAGCGACTTGTGAGTTGAAGCGACTTGTCTGTTTTGAGCGATTTGTTGGATGAAGCGACTTGTCACTTTGAGCGATTTGTTTATTGATATTTAGTGTTTTTCTTCGTGTTACGTTTTACGGTTTTCTCTTGATTTAGTAAAATCCCGTGAAAGAATCTATTTCTCGGTTTAATCATAGAGTTATAAAATCCGTGAAATCGTAATCATGTCTACCAACGTGCCTACAATCATCTCTTCAGAGTCGAGGACGTTTAAGCGGTGGATCGATACTCATCCACTTATGCTCGATGTAAGGCGATTATGACTCATGGGCTCAACGAATTAGGTTGTCTTGTTTGGGAAAGGAAAATGGGGTTAACATTCTCAAATCAATTGATGAAGGACCTTATCGATTGAGACTACCAGAGACACACTTGAAACTGCTGCGGATGGTACGGTGATCTTAGGTTTGGGTGACCAAAGACATATGATGAGCTCAATGATAAGGAGAAAAGAGATACGATGTCGATATCGTGGCTTCAAACATTATACTTGTGGTCTTCCAAAAGACATCTACAAGTTAATCAATCACAACACTGAAGCCAAGGCGGTTTGGGACAATGTTAAGATGCTTCTCTCGGTTACGAATTGACCAAAGAAGACAGGAATCTCAATTGTATGATGATTTTGAGAACTTGAAATGAACCCCGGAGAAAGTGTCATTGAATACTATGTGAGGTTCCACAAACTTGTGAATGATATGAGGAATATCAAAATTACCATGCCAAATATTTAGCTCAATTCAAAGTTTGTGAACAACATGAATCCCGAATGGCAAAATTTGTCACCTCTGTCAAGTTAATCAAAGGATTAAGGAACACCAACTATGAGCAATTGTATGCCTTCCTACTTCGTGAATGAGAAGCATGCTATGTTTGAACGAATAATTCTTGAAAAGTTCAAATCTAATCGGGAGAGGCAAGCTCATCAAATGACTCAACAAAGATTCTACATAAATGTAGGAATTACCACCAAAGCCTCTCAAGTCATACCAACGGGTAACGGTAACCACAAGCTTATTCCGGATCCAAAGATATAAGCCTCGCACTCAAACACAATCATGGAACATTTCATCAATCAATCGGCTCTTATGGTTAAGCAAAATCGAACCTTACTCCACACACTAACAATGAGATCGAATCGCATCCAATCTACACAATCATGCTATTGTCGAGATGGTAAGATCATGGTGCAACCATTGCAAGAAAGACAGTATGAACAAGGAAAAGGTGGAGTTGGTGGAGGGTATATGGCTAATCGTAATCGTGGAAGGAATGCAAATCAAGGACAAGGAAAGCCAATCGAGTGCTACAACCGTGGTGGTAAAGGACATATTGCAAGGAACTGCACATCTCCAAAATGCCTCAAAATGCGAGTATTTCGTGGACAAGATGTTCTGGTGCAAGCTCGTGACAGTGGAGCGGTTTTGAATGAAGAAGAGTTGTTGTTTCGTCGAGGAAATGCCAAAACATATGATGTTGATGTGGATGAGCAGCCAATTCAGAAATAGGTCACAATCATCAAAATGCCTTTCAAGTTCTTGATGTGATGCATTTGACTCGATGTCGATGATGAACCTCTCGCTCGAGACAATCTTCATGGCTAGCATTTCACCAATGGTCTCTCCAAAGGTCTCATCACCACAACAGTGGTCCATCCAAAGATTCAATCATTTCGAGGTATTAAAACTATACGATGAAGTTGATGAGCAAAAGATACATAACGGCACAATTACATGAAACTAATGAATCATATATAGATAATGTGGGTAATAGTAATATTGTCCCATATGATGAATATGTGATGCAAAGTGAAAGTGAGATTGTACCAAGTGATGCATCTTCTGCATCAATGATGACTATATTTTTATGAATACACCGCATGCGCCTCGATGATTCTGTTATCTCGAATCGAATGCCTATAAAGAACAAGTTGCTATTTATGAACAACGTGCTAAGTTTGAGTTAACTACCCGTGAGCGTGAAATGGATGACCAAATGCGTACAATTATTAGAAAAAGTAATTTTAGGGAAGAAATATTAAACAAGAGTCGTAAAAGGCTAAAGCTTTTACATCATAAGCAAAAGCAAGAACTTCAAGAAAATGTTAAAGTGCTTAAACAGAATTTAATGCTAAGGAATCAAAACTTTTAACCGATTTTTCAACCTAAAACTTTGAAAACAAGCTTGAAAATAAGTTATGCACAAGGGAACACCATTCGATCGCTTCACATGATCACTAAGCACGAGTCTTAAGCGATAAGCATAGTATACCCTAGTAGAGGAACCAAATCGAGTAATCGTAAAAGGCTAAAGCTTTCCATACGATTGTATATGATGGTAATGAGATCCTCAAGCCTAGGAAAACACCATCATGTATTGGAAGCACGGAAGAGGATAGAAAATTAGAAGATGCCTCTAGGGAGAAAATGGATAAGAAGCTAAAAGATCATGAGTGTAAAAGAAAAACATAACGATCAAACCCCATGATTACACTAAAGAAAATTGGATTTCTGAACATGTTTAAGCCTCAAACTCAATTAACCCCGAACAAGTTTTTGGAAAAAGATATAGATATGCAAAAGCAAATGTACTTGTTGAAACAAACACTCCCTTAGGAAAATGCTCTCCACTCGTGTATCCTCCGAATACACCAATGCATTTAGTTCCTAGAACTATTCCCACTAAGAGCGGGACCTTAATCACCAGATGTTGTTTATCAACTATTCGTTGATTTTGAAAAGACATGTAAGAAAAGAATCACAACTACTGTGGATAATCAAGGGAGAGGGGTTTGAGCAAACTAAAGAATGCTATTTAACTCAAGTCATGCCTTTCTTTAAACAATTAAAAATCAATTTGAGAGTCTTCAAGGGATAGACTCGGAGATTAAAGAAATGGAAAAGAATTTGATGCAATGATAGTTGAGGTCAATAATTATGAACGGAACTTAAATATAATGAAATTGAAATAAAGAATCTGCACATCTTAAATGAGAACTTGATTTCGAGTTGTGTTGCTCAAGATGTATATTATATCGTTACTAAGTATTCTATTATCGCTTCTCAATTTCATGAATTATCTGTTGCTTTGAAAGTTCCCATGATCGTGTCATTGAGCTTGAAAACAAAACTCAAAACTAAATGAGAAAATTGACCGGGATGATCACGATAATTTGGTAAAACACTTTTCTAAGTTGGAAGTTGAACATTTTGATTTGCAACTAAAATATCAACACCTCAAAGAAAATGTTAAAACCTCAAACATCAAGATATCCTCGGATGTTCCGAGTTTGATGCGATTTTGAAATAAACAAACGTGATGAGCAGATTCGAGCTCATCAGAACACGATCGAAAGTTGAAAGCCCAAATTTCACAATTAAAGGGTGAAAAGAACAATGTGGTGGCTCGCAAATGCCTACTCCTTTAGATTCTCAATTTTCTCAAAACTTTCATCTTCAAAATATCATTAACGTACTACAACAAGAAAATGAGAGTTTTCTTGAAGAAAATGAAAATGTCAAACGACACTTCAAAGAGTTATATGATTCAATGAAAGTCACTCATGACAAGAACAATGAAAAAATAACTTCGTTACAAAAGGAAAGTGAGAATCTGAAGAGTCAGGTAAAATGGAAAATGCCACTTGTCTTTAATGAAAATGTTGCATCAAATCTGCAGACTCTAAATATAATGCGATCGTTAAATACATTCCTCCTCATCTTAGAAATAATGAACTTGTGTTTCATAACTATTTCGCCACTTTAAGGATAGTCTAGAATGTCTCCGTGAGATTGTAGAAGAGGATCGCATAAATAAGCCACTTGATAGTGAAATTAGGTATGCTTGCATATATGCCAAACGATCTCGTGAGTCGTTAAAATGTTTAAGAGCAACATGCCCTAAATCCTTATGTGAGAAAGATAAAGTCGTGATGCCTTGTTCTATGCCTAATGCTTAGTATGCAACCCATTTTATGCCCAGATAAGAAAGTGAACTTTAATGTGCCTTCAAGTAGCTCGGATCCCAAAGACTTCGATGAGTGTCTAAATACTCATCATTTTGCATCGCTTAGAATGCCAAAACATCCGAAAACACTCGAAATGCATCAAATGATGAAAATATCACAAATAAGTGTTTTTATGTGTTTTAAATGCAAAATACCAAAATCGGTGAAAATGTATCAAGTTTGCATAATTGGCGCTTTAGTCCCCAAGTTACAAAAGTTGTCAAATATAGTCCCTAGTCATCCAAAACTTATATAAAGTCATAAAGGTCCTTGGGATTCAAGTTGTAAGAAATTGTCCTTTGAAGTTTAAAATAACAATTTACAACTTTGGTCCCTCAACTTTACAAAATGTCAAAATCGGTCCCCAGGTGTTTAAAATGGAAATTATTCAAACTACACCCTTGTACTATTCATAAATGGCAAAATTGGTCCTTATGATAAGTTTTGAGAAAATTACAAGTTTGGTCCCTAGAGTTATAAATGTGGCAGTTTTGGTCCTTGGAATTATAAAAAATGGGATTTTATCAAATATGGTCCTTGTACTATTAAAGAATGGCAAGATAGGTCCTTGTGATAACTTTGGATTGTTGACAGGATCAGCCCCTTGAAAATTCAGAATATTACACAAATGGTCCTTGGGCTTATATTACTACAAACAAAACGGATCCCTTTTATTAATAAACCACCCAAATCCAATCCATATCTTGGCCTAACTCAAATCCCAGCCCAAACCCTTTAAATATTAAAACCGGGTCAAATGGTCAAACCCCGCCAAACCACCATCACTGTTCACCTGTCTCTCCCACGCCTGCAACCACAAAACCAGGTGGTTTTCACCACCACTGTTCCCTCCACCTCACCCCAGCTATCTAAACCACTCATCACCACCCATTTCCACCTATATACCAGCCCACAAAGCATTTAATGCATCCCCACCAATTCAATTTCACTGTTACACTCACAATCCTGTTTTTGCTTCCACTTCACACCAAATTCATTAAAACTTCACCTTTTGTGTCCCCTACACCTCCACAATATACCAAAGTTCTTTAATTGCTCTAAAACTGTCTCAAGCAACCGTGTACACTTTTGGCGCCAAATTTCATTTAAATGGTTGAGATGCGTTTGACTGAATCAATGGCCAAGATTGTTGATGGGAAATGATCAGAAGCATGTGGGGAGTCTAAAAGATCAATATAAAGCAGAGGAGAAGCAGAGGAGTGATCTATCTAGTTTTTAATTAGTTAATGTATGTCGTTTTAATCACTTTTCAAATTCCAGTGTAATCTTAAGCTTTCAAGTTCTGTTTTTATCTATCTCAGTGTATTTATAATCTTTATCAATAAGTGATTTCAAGTTTTAAGTACCATTTCAGTTTGTGCATTTTCAAGTAAAAATCTCATGTGAATGAAATGTTGTTGTTAGTTATTATCTTGGACTCTTAAGCTCATATAAGCTCCTAGATAGCTTATTCAAGCTATTAGAAACCTTAAAACTCGACTTAGAAGTAAAAACCAAAATTACCAAAATACAAATAAAATAGATAAAATCAAAATCATAGGAGAAATGAGCAAGAAGTGAAGCAAGTTGATTATTGGATGGGAATGGGTTAGTGAACTGTGGAGCTTCTATAGGAAGTATAATTTGATCCTTGTTCTTGGTTATCACCGATTCTCACTTGTAAGCCTTTTGAGCATTTGTGCATTTCAATATTTAAGTCAGTCATTAGCTTAAATTATTGTGTTTCTATGTTTATGAGTTATAATTAAGTAGAATTAATCAATAAAACCGATTACTTGTTCTCTTTAATTTGTAGTTAGTAAAAGTTTTATTTTAATGATTAAATAGCTTAAGTGGAATTTCTTAGTTTCATGTTGTTAGTATTATTGTTTAATGCTTATTTAGCTTTAATATATGATATTATAAGGTGCAGAATCAATGGCATGGTTTTAATCTTTGTTAAGCTTTGAAAAGTTTCAAAACAGCTTGTTAAAAGGGTGTTTGGATTCATTGTTTTACATGTGCTAAAGGTCATCTGTGTTATTGCTTGTTGTTGTTCTGTGTCTCATTAGTTCATATTAGCTCAGTCAAAGCATAAAATTTAGTCCTTGTTTTATAAAAAGTCAAAATCATCTTAATCTCACCCTTATTAGTTCACTGTTAGGATTTTTAAGTACAAATCTCAGCTAAGTAGCTTAAAACTTGTTAACATAGCTTAATATAATCTTATCTTAGCTTAATATATCATAATTAGTTAGTAGGATTAATCCAAAACTCATAAAAGTCAACATAGTTCATTTTCTTAAAAAGTCAAAACATGCCCTGTGCACAGTTGAGCCTATCACTTTCACAAGCTCACACAGAGCTCATCAGTTAGCTTTAGCTTGTGATTCTTGGTTCTTTGGAAAGCTAACCTAGCCATCTTTAAGTCCCAAGCTTAATATTTCACTTTGTAGCTTATTTGATAAGGCTGCACACAGCTTTTAGTTTGTCCCATTTTGACTCAGTATACATTGAGTCATTACTCAGTGTTTACCAGTTTTTTCTCAAGCTCACCATAAGCTCATTAGTCATCACCACAGTGAGAGCTTTAGCTTTTTGAAAAGCTGAGTTGGTCAACTTATTAGTTACAGTGCTTATTTTCATTTTCTAGCTTATTAAAGTGCTTAAATATAAGCTTAAAGTTGCCTAGAAACTTAAAAAGTGTCCTGTGCAACCAGTTAATTTTAAGCTTATTTGAAGCTTATTCTGTGCTTATTTCTAAGTTATTTTGCTTTTTCAATTTTCATTTTAGCTTATTAACAGTTGCCTAGCTTCTTTTCAGTTTACCTTGTGCTTATTTAGTAGCTTATTAGCCATTTTGGCTTAATCCTTGTGCTTATTCATTTCTAGCTCACTGTTGAGATAATAAGCTCGAACTGAGCTTATTAGTGATTTTCATAAAAAGTTGTAGTTTTGAAAATTGCTTATTATCATTAGCTTAATAAGTTTGTAAAAGAAAAATCAAAAAAAAAATATAGTTTGCAAAAGTCATTCTTTGGGATTCAACCGCCACCCAAATTACTACACACACACCATACCAACCGCCTTGGTCTTTGACCAAGTTATGGTTTACACAACTTAATACTTAACCCTTTTGTTCTATTTAGCTTATTCAGTATTATTTAGCTTATTTCCAGCTTATTCAAACAAGCTTTTCAACTTTTGTATTTTTCCTAGCTTTGTATAAGTATAAAGTATTTTACAAAAAAGTTTCAGATTTTTCTGAATAGTTTTAGTATTTTTAATCATTTAATTAGTTTAAAATAGTATTTAATTCATAATAAAAAATATAAAAGTCAAAAAAATATAATTCTTTTTTCTAAATTTTCTTTTGTCATATAGGAAGTAAGAAAATTGTTTTTACACTCGTAGGACTTTTATTTCATAAATTTTACGTTTTTCCTTGCGCACTCGCGTAATTTTTATACATAACGTACGTTTTCATTTTAAGTCACGTTTTTAGATAATTTAAGTTTACATTTTAATTAAAATAGTTTATTTAAGTTATTTTGTTTTATAAATCATAGAAAAACATCATTTTAAATATAGTGATAGCGTTTATTTAATATAATTTAGCTTTTTAATTTCTTTAATTTGCATTTAAGCCCCTGTAATTTACAAAATTTTTTCTTTAGGTATAAATATTCCAAAATCCTTACTGATCACTATCCTTAGTGATTATTCGACATCTGAATTTGTTCAAACACCATTCATCCTCCGTGGGACTTAACGACCCGGGAATCCACTATATTCCTCTGATCTTAATTGCATTTGGTTCTAGACTGTTTGGATTTTTATTACGGTTGACCATTCACAAGTGGTTAGCTTGTGTGATAAAACCTGACTGTCTGGAGCTCAATCAAATTTTTGGCGCCGCCGGGAGGTCTGAAGCGTGTTCTAAGCATTTCAGACTGTGCTTGCACATATACCACTTTTGTAAACACTTTATTGTAAAGTTATCAAAATCAAAAAGTTCATTAACACTTTTCCTAAAGTGTTAACAAAAAAATATAAAACAACAAAACAATCGTAACGTTTTCTAGCTTGTGTTTCCTTTAAGGTGATTCTTAAAGAGATACAATTTGGTTAAACGAGACGATACCAAAAATATTGTCCAAAAGTTTTTAAAACCCTTAGCACATATCCATACCTACGTATTTTCAGTGGTACTTAAATACATAAAAATCAACCACCACAAATCAAGGCAGTACACCTACCAACTGGGGGTGTGAACATTAATAAGTTCCCGAACAAAAGATTTAAAACTTGCCTTTGTGTCCTTGTGATTTGGTGTACCTTTTTCAAAGAAGCCATTTCATTTGTGATTATTGGTTTAAGTTCACTTGTCGCTTTGCCTCGCATTTGTTTTGAAAACCGATTTTATACTTAGTGCATGCGCACTCGTTCTTCCAGCTCTACAAGTCCACTTTCCGAGCTTGCAAATATTCCTCGAGACGAGAGGACGCTCGCTCCTTCACCGTGGATCGAGGAACGCCTACCACCACCACCCCCGTCAGAATGGCGGAAGACAAACCTATGAATGAGCTTCTCCAAGCACCCATCGAGGGTTACGGAGATGCCATTATTGTCCCAAACCATTGTGGCCGATACCTTTGAGCTCAAAACCGGGTTGCTTAATCTAGTAACCCAAAGCCAATTTTATGGTTTTGAGCGGATGATCCTCATGCACACATTCGATGGTTTAACAAGATTGCATCTACCATCAAATATAAGAAGGTCCCACATGAAGCAATTAAGCTTCTTCATTTCCCATTCTCTTTAGAGGACAAGCCCGAAATTGGCTTCGAGAAACAACCCCTCGCTCCATTGAGACATGGGAGGATCTAGTCACCAAGTTCGTTAACTAATTCTATCCTCCATCCCGAACTACAAGTCTTAAGAATGAGATAATGAAATTCTCTCAAAGATTTGATGAATCATTCGGGGAGGCATGGGATCGTTACAAAGAGTTGCTCCACAAGTGTCCGCATCATGGTTTTACCGAGTTAATGCAAATGGATACTTTCTACAATGGTTTGAACCAAGCTAACCAAGACTCTTTAAATGCCTCCGCGGGAGGTAATTTCCTGAGCAAGACCATAAAAGAAGCCTTGCAAATCATTGAAAACAAGTCCCAGGTCCGCCCTTTCCGAACAAAGACATATCAGACTCAGTCTAATGTTGGACCTTCTACTTCATCTCCCGTGAGTACATCTAGCACCGATGCTAAGATTGACAAACTCACAGATATTGTTCGAGCTTTGGTTCTTGCTAACCAAAGAAAGTCACTTTCACGCATACCATCACATGGTGAAGTGAAGAAAGTCGAGGTCCGTGTTACTTGTGGTGGTCCTCATGCATACTACAACTGCATCGCCACCGATGGTAGTCCGTTTGAAGCCAATGCTATAGCCGGTACTTCAAATCAAGGAGGTAATCAATACCGTCCTCAAAATGAACCAAACTACCGTGCTAATACTTATCAGCACCACCCCGGTTTAACCGTAATCCTAGCATACAAAACCGAATCAAAACCAAGCTAGAATGAACCAAGGTTATCAAAACCAAGGTAACTTCTATCCGGACCAAATCAAGGTTTCCAACATCGGAAACCTTAATCAAAACAATTTCAATCTGGGAATCAATTTCGTGGAAATGTAAATCCTAACCAAGGAATTTTCAACAATAAGGTCATAATCAAAACATTCGACCTCAAAATTTCCCTCCACGACCTCCAAGACCATCATCGATGAGTTATTGAAGCAATTCATGAAATCCCAAGATGAAATGAGCAGGTTGTTGGTCACCGATCGGCGATCTTAAGAAGTCTTTAAATGATCAACCCTCGGGCTCGGAAAACTTCCGAGCAACACGATCGCTAACCCGAGGGGCGATGCAAAGGCGATCACAACCGTAGTGGTGTTTCATACAATGGACCCGCTATTCCTAATACCTCTTCTTCTTCTCTCCGAAGGTAGTGGAAAGTGAACCCGAGGCGACAAAGGACAAGGAACTTCCTACTAATAACGGAGGTACCAACGATGTCCATCCTCAAGTTGTCCGAAACCCAAATCCAATCCAGAGTTGTTTTGAACCTCCGGAGCTCCGCTGAAAACCCCAACCAAATCTTCTATTCCTTACCCATCACGTTTGAATGAGCAAAGCTCTGCGAAAAAGCCGGTCATCAAATGGACAAATTTTTCAAATTTTCCAAGAACTACATTTTGACATAAGCTTTATGGATGCTATCATGTTGATGCCCAAGTTTGCATCAACTCTCAAACACATGTTAAGCAACAAGGAAAAGCTGTTTGAAATGGCAAAACTCCTCTCGAACGAGAAGCGCTCTGCAGTTATCTTGAAGAAGCTTCGAGAAAAGCTTGGAGATCCCGGAAAATTTCTCTTACCATGTGTATTTCCGTGAATGGTTGAATGCTTTGCCTTAGCCGATCTTGGTGCAAGCATCAATCGATGCCTTATTCAATATGGAAGAAACTTTCTCTTAGGACCTTACTCCTACATGCATGACTCTCGAGCTTGCAGATCGTACAATATCCTCGTCCTCTTGGCATTGCCGAGGACGTGTTGAAAGTAGGAAAGTTCCATTTTCGGTGACTTTGTGGTTGTTGATTTCGATGTCGATCATCGGGTTCCTCTCATTGTTGGACGAGTTCACGAGAACGGGCCATGCTCTCATTGATGTATTTGAGCAAGAAATCACATTACGTGTTGGTAATGAAGTGTCACCTTTAACCTTGATCAAACTTGAGGTACTCCGCAAACTATGATTCTAAGTCGGTTAACCGAATAGATATCATTGATGTTGCTCAAGAGTACTCAAGAAGTTCTTGGTTATAATCATAATTCTTCGAGTGATAATCTCAATCATTCATCTCAACCCATCATTGCTAATTCTACTCCTTCTCTCACTCCTTTTGAGGAAAGTGACTTCATCTTGGAAGAGATTGAAGCCTACTTATCTAGTGATTACGCTCCATGGGAAATTGATCACGCTCCCATCGACATCGAGGGGATATTCTTCTCATTGAGAAGTTGCTTAATGATGATCCATCATCACTCCCTCTGTCGAGCTTCATAACAAGGAAGTCAAGTCGGTTGAGAAAATCAAGAATTTCAAGTCGAACTTAAGGACTTACCACCTCATCTCGAGTATGCATTTCTTGAAGGTGATGATAAATTACCCGTCATTATTGCTCGAGATTTGAGTAAAGATGAAAAGATCTGCTCTCATAAAAGTCTTGAAGTCACACAAGCAAGCAATTGCTTGGAAACTCTCCGACATTAAGGGTATCAACCCCGAGTTTTGTACTCACAAAATCTTGATGGAGGATGACTTCAAACCATAGATTCAACATCGAGAAGAGTAAATCCAAAATCCATGATGTTATCAAACAAGAGGTTATCAAACTTCTTGATGCAGGATTGATTTACCCGATCTCGATAGTCCTTGGGTTAGCCCAATTCAACGTGTTCCTAAAAGGGTGGCATAAATGTTGTCACAAATGAAGATAACGAGTTAATTCCAACTCGGCCGGTAACAGGATGGCGTGTTTGCATTGACTATCGTAAGTTGAATGACGCCACCCGTAAAGACCATTTTCCTCTACCCTTCATAGACCAAATGCTTGAGAGATTAGCAGGAATGAGTACTATTGTTTCCTTGATGGTTTCTCGGGTTATTTTCAGATCCCCATTGATCCATTGGGATCAAGAGAAGACCACATTCACCTGTCCATACGGAACTTTTGCCTACAAACGTATGCCTTTTGGCTTATGCAATGCTCCTGGCACGTTCCAACGATGTATGATGGCCATTTTCCACGACATGATCGGGGAAACAATGGAGGTGTTTATGGATGACTTCTCGGTCATTGGGGATTCGTTTCAAACATGTCTCTCCCATTTAGATAAAATGCTCAAACGGTGTGAAGACACCAATCTTTGTCTAAATTGGGAGAAGAGCCACTTTATGGTCAAAGAAGGCATAGTCCTTGGCCATAAGATTTCCAAAACGGATTGAGGTTGATAGAGCAAAAGTCGATGTTATTGCTAAACCGCCTCATCCTACTACCGTCAAAGGTATTAGGAGTTTTTAGGTCATGCCGGTTTTATCGCAGATTCATACAAGATTTTTCTAAAATCGCCCGACCTATGACCCATCTTCTTGAAAAGATGCTCCTTTTATCTTCTCATCCGAGTGCATCAAGCTTTTGAAACATTAAAGAAAAGCCATCAAGCACCCATTCTCGCTGCTCCCGATGGGAGTTGCCTTTTGAGCTCATGTGCGATGTAAGTGATTTTGCTATCGGTGCGGTCTTAGGGCAACGTAGATCCAAGCATTTTCAGCCTATTCACTACGCAAGTAAGACTATGATCAAGCTCAAACCCATTACACTACCACGTAAAAGAGTTACTAGTTGTGGTGTATGCTTTGAGAAGTTTCGCCATACTTAATCTTGACCAAATGTGTGGTGTATACGAATCACTCGGCTCTCAAATATCTCTTTGCAAAACAAGATGCAAAGCCGAGATTGCTTCGTTGGGTTCTCCTCCTGCAAGAATTTGATATCATTATACGTGATAAAAAGGAGCCGAGAACCTAGTCACGATCATCTGTCGATTAGAGAACCCTCACCAAGATGTTTTCGAGAAAAAGGAAATAAATGAAACATTTCCTCTCGAGACACTCAATGCGGTTTCTTTTCGTGGAAACTCTACTACCCCATGGTTTGTCGACTTAGCAAATTACCATGCGGGTAACTTCATAGTGAAAGGATGTCAACCCAAGAGAAGAACAAATTCTTCAAAGATGTTAAACATTACTCGGGACGACCCTACTTATTCAAAATCTATGCGGATCAAGTCATCCGACGGTGTGTTTATGGACAAGAAGCTATTGACATTCTCAAAGCTTGCCATGCTGGACCCACTGGGGGCCATCATAGTCCAAACTACACCGCCAAAAAGGTGTTTGATTCCGGGTTTTATTGGCCCACGATTTATAAGGATGCCCACGATTTTGTCAAAGCATGTGACGCTTGTCAACGTCATGGAAATATCTCTCAAAGAAATGAAATGCCACAAAATGCCATTCAAGTTTGTGAGATCTTTGACATCCGGGTATTGACTTTTCGGGGCCATTTCCATCATCTCGAGGAAACAAATACATACTCGTGGTCGTTGACTATTTGTCAAAATGGGTTGAAGCAAAAGCTTTACCCACTAATGATGCCCAGTAGTTGTGAAATTTTAAAATCTCTTTTGCTAGGTTTGAAACTCCACGAGCTATAATCAATGATCGTGGTACACATTCTGCAATGACCAATTTGATCGTGTCATGCAAAGTATGGTGTAACCCACCGTCTCTCTCGCATACCACCCCAAACAAGTGGGCAAGTTGAATTTTCCAACCGTGGTATTAAAAGAATTTTGGAAAGGACAAGAGGCGAAAATCGTGCATCCCTGGTCGGATAAAGCGGATGACGACTCTGGGCCTTCCGTATACTTTTACAAAACACCCATGGTGTACTCCATACAAGCTTATATACGGAAGGCATGTCATCTTCCGATTGAGCTTGAGCACAAGGCATCTTGGGCCTTAAAACATGCAAACTTCGATATTCGAGAACGGTGGTGATCACGAAAAGTTCAAATGAATGAACTAAATGAACTCCGTGATCAAGCATACGAGAACTCTTTGATCTACAAACAAAAGACAAAGAAGATTCATGACTCAAAATCAAGAACCGCGTTTTCAACGTTGGTGATCGAGTCCTTCTTTTCAATTCAAGATTGAAGATTTTCTCGGAAAGCTTAAGTCCCGTTGGTGCGGTCCATTTACTATTTCTAAGGTTTATCCTTATGGTACCATTGAGTTATCTCAACCCGATGGTCCAAATTTTAAAGTAAATGGTCATCGATTAAAGCAATATTTTGAGAGGACATTCCACCGTGATTGTCCGGATCTACAAACATTCCCCATGAACCAATGAATGCGGGATCGAGTCAAGCTAGCGACTCGGTAATCAAAAACAATAGCACACCACATGGGTTTCACCGTGAGTATCACCCTAGTGTGGGGAGTTGCCTCATTGTTGTATATAAACCTCTAAAGGCCGTAATATTTCCCTTTACGTTCTATGTTTCGCATAACCACGGTACTTTGAATATTGAGGGCAATATTCATTTCTAGTGTGGGGGAATTCTCACTAATTTTATCATATGTATTACCATCTTATTCCCCAATTTTGGCGAAAATTTTTTTTGGAGTAAGTGTTTTGCACTTACTCGACTTACGATTATCATCCGCCATGTCTAATAAACAAAAGGATTGGCTAATCCAGAGCAAACGGCTCTTGATAAAGATATCTCAATCCGTTGATGGCTTGCAATTTGCCCAAATTTGTATGGTGTTCATTCACCATATCTTTAATTAGTGAAGAGTTGGCTAGCCCGCAAGTTTATGGCTTGTGGTAAAGGCGCTTGAAATCCATAATTGGTAATCACTCACCAAAGATAATATTGATATTTTATCTAAGAGTTGGCTAGTCCGATAAGCGGCTCGTAAAGACAAATCAAAACCGTTGAAAGTCGGTGATTTGCTCAAAATCATTTGGTTATCATTGTGCCAAGGTTCTTACTTGAACTTAAACAATTGGCTACCCGAAGTAATGGCTTTTGGTAAAGAGATAAAATCCACTAATTTTCTCAAAACATTGCTAGGACTAGCAATATCTTAGTGTGGGGATTGATGAGTGTCTAAATACTC
>CM040238.1:72839920-72869789 GCA_022545495.1 Chrysanthemum lavandulifolium
AACTTCTTTGGTCTACGCCTAAGCTCTTTCTACTCATAAGGTTAAAAAAAAAAAAAAAAAAAAAAAAGAAAAAAATTTCGAGGAGACTAAACGTTCAATTTTATGCGAGATTCAAATTTTGGTTTAATCATGAAAATTTTGGTCAAAATTCAAATTTTGGGCCTAAATTCAAATTTTTCGGTCAAATTTGGCGTCAAAATTGTCATAACTCAAATTTTTCATACGACCTTAGAATTGATTTTTATAGTGAATTTCAAATTTTGGGCGTAAATTTTTAAGAACCGAGTTTCTGAGCACGACTTTCTAAACACCTCAATCGAGCTTAATCATCATCAACCACAACTCCTTTATCGTTGAATCGATCCTACATCAACTTTATCGATCATACCTTCATCAATGGCAACTCAACAAGACATTCATGCACCGGTGCCGAAAACCGACCTCCTATGTTGGCAAAAGGTGGTTATCTTCAATGGACAAGTCGTATGCTTCGCTACATAAAGACCAAACCTAATGGCAAACTCATGATTAAATCCATTCGGGATGGACCCTTCAAGCCTCGACAAGTCCATGTCCTTGGAAATGCCGATGCAACACCTCCCATCCCACCATCCTCTCATCTTCAAACCGAATCGAATACATCAAGAGGATCGAAACAAGTCGATGCGGATGACTTGGCAATTCATATTATCCAACTGGGTTTACCAATAGACATCTTTCTTTGCGGTGAGCGGCCAGAAACTGCTTCGATATGTGGGAGCGTGTTAGGCGGCTTTGTTTTGGAACAATCGGTAAACAAGACATGGAGAACAAGTCGCTAACCGAATGGGAGAAGTTTACATCTACACGGGAGAATCCATTGAATCCTACTATGGAAGGTTTTGCATTTTATGAATGAGCTTATCGAAACAAGTTGGCACCCGAACAATCGCTCAAAACATCAAGTTCTGAATAATCTTCCGGAAGAATGGGGACGATATGTAACTATTGTCAACCAAACAAAAGACCTTCATCGGTGAACTTTGATCAATCGAATGATTTTCTGAAACAAAACCAAGTCAAGCGAATGAAGTCAGCAAGAAAGATTAGCAAAGAATCATGATCCATTGGCACTTATTGCTAAGACTCAAACTTGATTAATACACAACAACAAGCTTCATCATCTTCCACCAACAACAACTTGCGACAATACATTCCACAACCTCAACAACAATTCTATCCACAAGAACAACAAGTCATTCAACAACCGTATCCACAATACCAGAACAAGGAATCACCGATCCCGAAGTAAGTAAGCGACCTTGCAATGTATTTTCTTTATTGGATAAAGCATTTAGCGATCGCATGGTAATCAGTGGTTCCGTGTCGTGGTAATCGGTCGAATCGAGAATGTTGGAAATCGATGGGACAGAATGTTGGGAATAGAGCGATGGGTAATCGAATGGCAATGTTGCGGCTCCGGTCGTTGGGAATTATGGAGATGGACATCAAGGGGTCGATTGTGAATCGAATATGGGATATCAAAATGGAATAAGCGTTTTATGACTTACATTCGTAATGCTACCTCCGAACCTCAAAGACAAGATTCGGGATCTAGTGTCATACCAATGACAAAGCTTGAAAAGATCCAAGACATGTTGATGTTAGCGAGAAAAAGAAGAGTTGGGAATTGAGTTGATCGCCGAGGAAATAAAATTGGTACCCAAATGGGAAGATAAAGCAAACGACATCGCAACCTCCGGTCACACAATCAATCAACAAAGCCACAACATCAAAGCGGTACTTATGACACAACTCCGCTCACGACACGATTCACTAATGAGGTACCACATTCGTTTACTCATGAGAAGCCACATTCGTGTCTCCCGAACCTTATTATGACACATATGTGGGAGAGCAAGTTAATAGCAATGTTAACTCGAAACTCCATATATGGATCCTAATGGAGGTCAAGTGATACGAGAATGGTGCTAATGATGAGGAAACTCGTGCTTATTTTGAATCATTAATCAATCAATGTGGCATTGAAGTTGAGAAAGTAAGAACGGTCAATCGCGAGGTTAAGGCGCGAATAAAAATTGACCGAGCTTGAGAGTTACAAGGAGCACGCCAAAGCCTATGAATTTCATACAAACAAACTTTCGTAATTAGAAATTGGTTATCGAGATTACATTTTAAGAGAAAAACAATTGCAACTCAAGTATGATACACTTGATGTGAATCTGAACTTGAAAATAAAATCTTTAAACAAGGAAATTTACGAACTAAATGACCAACTTTCTAAACAAAAAGCAATCGTTTCGATCTTGAAAAGAGAAGAAGAAGTTGATAAGCGATTTTGCAAAACGAGAAGATTCTCTTCTTGATGAAATTCGGATAAAATGAAACTATCAAAAATTGGATAATTTGCTTCTTACAACGGTCATTCCGCTAAAACAAACAAGATGCTTTCTAATCAAGCAAACCGATTTTTCACACTTCACATAAAATGGCTCTTGGTAACTCACCTCCTTCGTTCCTCAAGAAAGCTCGGAAAGAGCGGAATGTGTTGAACAATGGACAACCTTTGCATGAACCCATAATTGTTCGTGATTCTCTTGAAACGTTGGAATTAGGCGAGGAGAGTAGATAAAAATGAAACAAAAGAATCCGGATCTTAAACCGATTGATTATAACAAATGGAACAAAATTAATGGAATTACTTTTGTTAATCAAAAGAAACATCAAAGTTTTCCATAACAACAAGTGTTTCAAACAAAGTGTCAACACCAGGTTTCAAAACCGCCAAACCAGTTGTAATTTCCAAATCTCTTTCGAAAATCGAACAAATGTCTTCAAACAATCCTTTTAACACAAGTGATACTAGAAGCATTTTAGATGACGTTAAAACTAGAATTGGGTATCTTCAAGAGATCATCAAGTCTAAAACCAATATTACAACTAACATCGGTTTACTCGTCATGATGACGAAACAAAAGAGTTTTTAAAACCCAAATTGCCCTCCGTTAAGCGCCATCGGTGCAAGGGTAATTCATGTTGAACAAGCACTTTTGAAAGAAACAACCGACTTTGTCAAGGACCATAAATCCACGGTAAAGCAAGCTAATGAAAGTTTTGAACACATCAAAGTTTTGGAAAATTTGAATGATTCTCTCTTGAAGATGTTATGACTACCGATATCATGTCCATCATTTTGCAAACATATTTCGTTGAAGATCATGAAAGACTCGAGGATGAGACCTCCAAATTGTTTCAAAATATGAAAAGCTCTTGAAAAACTTGAAAAGAAAATGTCTCATATTTTAAACAACTTGATCGAAAACTGAGGAATGCAAGCATGACAAGCTGTCGTATGAGCGTGCCTACAATGACATGAAAGCTAAAATGATCTCTTGAGGGCTCGGTGGAAATTCAAAAGGAAAGGTAGTGGAAGCTGTGATTACAAAACCATTGATGCGGAGAAAGCAAATGTTCCCAAACCGGTTTCCAAACCAAAATGTACATTTCTATGCCTCCTCCAAAAGTCAATGAGAAAAATGATTTGTCAAAAGCAATACTCCACAGTCCCGCCTATTAAAAAGAGAATTATCAAAAGTTTTGAAAAGGAAAAGCAATTCTTGAAACACCAAAAGTGATTACACACGGCATTTCTAGGAATAGTACACGGAATGTGACCAAAAATCCAGTTAAAGAATCATTGGTTCTAACAACATGGTCAACAATCACTATCTAGGCGAAGCTAGGAAAAAGGCACTGAGACTCGAAAAGACGAATTCTAGGTACAACATCTAGGGTGATGAATTCTACAAAATTTCAAGGCAATCGCTAGTAGTAGTAAACCATTACCTAGGAACACTCTACAAAAGACTAGGGATTGGCTTGCATCTAAGAGTAGTTGCGCAAAAGAAAATGCTATGCCCTTAGAAAACAACACTAGGAATTCTAAGTCTTTTTCGAACAAGAATCGAGTTTCAAAAATGTCTTGACAAAGTTAAAGTCTTTGTTTTAAACAAAAATATTGAATTTATACGTACTACATGTAAAAAATGTGTCTTTTCAGCTAATCATGAAGCATGTGCCTTACAATATCTCAAGAAAGAAAATCCTCATGCCAAGGCACAATCCACTAAGACACCAAATAGAAACAAGCCCGTTGATAAAATGTCAAACAAAAAGAAACCTTATAGGTGGATCTCTTCAGGACGTAGTCTTTCAAAAAATGAGTCTTCCGCTGCATCTGATAAGAAAACAACTCCTCGATCTTACCTTAGGTGGATACCCACGGGCAAAGTTTTCAACAAAATAGGTCTTAGATGGATTCCCACAGGAAAGATTTTTGATACTTGCTCCAACACAGATAATAGTGACAATCATTCGGATAATGAAGTCAGATCCACTACAACCGTTGATAGTGATCACCCTCACCGTGAGGAAACATGTACTTCTAACATCGTTATTTGTGAAAATTCTTCTTCGTGGATGCGGTACTTGTAAAAGTGTTGAAGGTTCTTATACCCGTGTGGTAAAGAAGAATTTTATGCCAATTTCGCATGTGGAAATCCTTTTCTAGTTCCACTCTTAACTCCACTTTTACTTGTCCCAACTTAATTTCTCTTTCTTCAAATCTTCTTTGTAAATATTTTTTGAAAAACCAAAATACAAAATTTGAAAAACCAACAAAAGCAAAATACAAAAATATAAAATTTTCATAAAAATACAAAACAATATAAAATCAAAAATAAAAACATTCTTCTCACGACATGTCTCTCGTATAATCGATATTACATGCGTCTCTAGAAATGTCATTCAACAATGATACGGGCATGTATGAGATGCTTGAGCGAGAGTTCTTTATTGTTTTCTAAAACATGTCGTTTCTCAAAATTTCTTCAAATGATGGCTTCGTATACTTGATGCGAAACCCGGACTTCAAATGAATGGCTTCGAACACATCGATTCGGGACCAGCGCTTCAAAGAAAGGAAAGTGCTTATCAAAATCAAAGGTTTTAAATATTTTTTTCAAGCGCTATTCCTAAAATCATAATGGCTTGCAAGTATTTCCGCTTGCAACCCGATCTTTAAAGAAAGGAAAGTGCTATGCAAAATCGATTTTCATAAATATCGAGCACTTATCCTAAAACAAATGAAGATACTTCTTCAATATCTTCAAAAGATTTTTTAAAATCTTCATCTTGCGTACCATTGATTCGAAAGTTTTCAAAAAGATTTTTCAAAATCTCTCACATTTGGTACCAAGATAACTCCCTCTAAACCCTTAATTGATTCTAAATTTTCTGTATGAAAAATATGCTTTCTTTAAGGGGAGTATAAAAGAAAAATTGTTCCAAAATTCATGCTAAATCGGTTTCTCTCCAAATGCTTTTGAAAAACATATCTTTTAATCATTTTGTTTCAAAATCATCATGGATATGCTATTTTTGAGGGAGAAAGCGTGATTAAATGTGATCAAAATGTTTAATGATCGTTGTTTGAATCTCAAAATGAGCTCGACTCGATCGGAACCAATGAATTGACGAGCAATCATGTACCATCTCGAGAAACTTTCTATGACTTGACCGGGACGGGTAATAATTTCAAGCTAGTTCTCTAGTGATGTAAGCGTGTCTCGAATCGGTCTAGTTCATTTAAAGTCGATCAATTCAAAAGTGCGAACTCTACCCTCTATGTGCGATTTCGGTTAAAACAATATAAGCACATGTGAAGGGGAGTGTTACGAAAAACAAAACTCTCAAGGTGTTAACAAAATGTTTTGATAATCATAAACACTTTGAGAGATTTTCAAGAAAAATGGTTTTATGGCAACAATAGGACGATCATGGAGTTATAAGGTGACTAAGGATAGGAAATCAGTCCTATGATCCGCCAGAGCCGGAGGCATCTACCCAAGGACATCACATATAGTTTAGAACTAGAAGTCCTTAGGAATGATTGAAAAAGGAGTAATGTGAGAAAGGAGAAAGAAGGGTTGAAGAATTAAAAGAAATGTAATGAAAAGGGTGAAAAGAAATAGCCCTCCATAATTCAACCTTAGGCGTAAACCGGGTTCAATACATATGCTTCTTGGATGTCACTAGATGACACTGGTATTGAAGACAAGGCGTCATGGACCCGGTGGCGCTTGCTGCACTAAACCTTCTAGCCACTCAATTCCTCTTAAAAGGATTTGTTTCATTCTCTTTGGGAACCCTACATAATCTATCGACTTTCTCTTAGAGATCGTTGGTATTGAAGAAGGAGACCCTCTCCTAGTCTCCTTCGGAAAACCAAAATGCACTATTGAGTCTAGAGCCACGAGATTCATTAAAAGATCTCATAGGAACACTTGACATGACATCGCTTGTTGTTCATCAAAAGGACACAAGTGATATATTTTAGAGTCCTACGTGAGATCTTAGCAATCGCCGAACATTTATGAGAAGATTCACATCGTGATCTTGATGATTGAATGGAAACTCCGCCGGGGTCAACACAAGCAAGCGACCACAGCAGTCACTTCGGTAATTCTCCGTGGATTACGCTTAGTGTGTCTCAAGCGGTCTGATCGTGAGGTGATGCTTGGTGTACCTCGGCGACTCATCCGAATGTAGATGTACTTCGGTATATCACGTTATCTCACTTGTGGGACTCAAGTTCGAGAGCGGCCTCGTGAGAATTAGAGACGTGTTTTCACACTATCTTGTTAACACCCTCGAAATTCAAACTTGTAAGTGCGGAATCCGCTTATTTCTAACTTTGTTTATGTTTTCTTCTTATGGAAGCTCGGGAGCGGATGGATCGTCTGGACTCGCCACATGCTCATACCAACAACACATGAAAAGTTCTCATCAAAATCAAAGGCAACAAAGTTAAAGATGATTCTTCGTCAATGTCCAAGAATCTACAAAGTATAAAGACTCGAGAACTTCATCATTGGAAACTCAAAGTCAAATAGAAGTGTGAGCATGGTGGAGAAAGGCGTGGAGACACCTAACCAACGAAGTTGACAACGCAGACAACCACATTAAGCGATCACAAAGCATGAAGGAACAAAGAATTAAGACTATTCTATATCTACTCACAAAGTTCAAGCTCAAAAGATTAAAGACCTATTCAAGTGGAGCATCTTTGAATGACCACCCTTAGGGGAGATTATTGTATAATTGTTTTATTAGAAGTGATGGTCATTCACGTTTAGGAACTTTGTAACGTGTGTTAGATATCGTGATAGAATAGTCAACGGGCTCGTGGATTGGACTAAGCTAAATGGGCTTTAGTTTAGTTAAGCTAGCATTGAATAATGGCGTGTAACCCATGTCCAAACCCAAGTCCAAGAAAAGCCCAAGCCAAGCCCATTGGAAAGCCTTTTAGGTTTTCATGTCTTGTACTATAAATACCCCTCAAATGGTCATTTGAGGGGTGTGCTTGAGAGTGTGTGTGTGTGTGTTTTTCCTTTGAAGCAATATACAACTTATTGGTTCATCTTTCTTCTCTCTACCTCTCTTAACACATACGATTTATATATATCTTCAAGTCACCAAGTTCTATTCTTAATCTTTCTTATTTAACGTGTTCTTGTTGTGTTCATAACATGGGTATTTGATAAGGTTGATATATCTAAGGTCCTACACCCACACATCAAAATACCTTCTAACAAATCACTCAAACCAAAAATACTTTTGGGTCGCACTATTTTATTTATTTTTTTCAAGCCAACTAAATTTTCATTCATTAAAATAAAAATAAGAAAAGAAAAAAAAGCTCACAAAAAAAATATGAAAGAAATAACGTAAACGACTGCATATTACGCTTTTTTTCGCGGGTTTCTCGCGGTGCTTGTTTGGTTTGTGGTGGTGGTGGTGATTGTGTTTGTTGTGGTTGATAGAATTGTGGTATATTTTGTTGAAGATGTTAAAATTGTTGTAGAAGTAGTAATTGTTGTTGCAAATAATATTGCTCAGATGTGTATGGTGGCATAGTATATTGGCTACCAAATGGAATAGATTGAGGTCGGGAAGATATTGTGTTTGCGGATGAAGGTTTAACGGGATTTGATGAAGATGATGAGTTTGGATATTGCGACATCCCGAGAAGGTTATTAATAAAAGCATCATGTGGATGTTAAACATTTTGTGATATAGTAAAGAAATGAAAGTGAAAATTATAATATATACTAAAGACTAGCTTTGCGCAGGGAAATTATGAAAATTTTAACCCTTCCGTTTCAGCTAATTCTTTTCCTCATTGGTTTCTATTAAGTGATTAAGTACAAACAGTAACCCAACAGTCCCTTAGTGGACCGTGTGCCACTTTCTCATTGGCCCAAAAAAGGTGTTGCATGTTTTCCCGTTCAACCCCGTTTTCACGTAATGACGACGTGATACAAACCCAAACGTCATTAACCATGTTTAAAGCACCTAATTTATGTACGATCTTTATTCATATTTCCCATAAGAAGCTTCTTGATTCTACCTACTATTATGTATTATAATTTTCCAGGAGCTCCCATCCCCATATCAAAAACATACACACACAAAGTAACCGCAATATAAAAAAAAAAAAAAAAAATGAGATTGAAACTAAAGCGAAATCATTAGTTTGAGGAAGAATAAGAAGCAAAAGTTATTCTTGAGCGCGCATGTCGCCATAACTCGATTTGGTAAGTTTATCAAAAATTGTATATGTTTAAATTAGTTAAATTTTTATTTTTAAAATACAAGTATTTTAAATATGTTACACCATTTATGACATTTACAAATAGGTGGATGACAAGCGAGCAACAAGCTTACCGCTAGCCCTTTTGAATTGCAAATCTAATCCTTTTGAAAACTACATCATCTATGGATCTAGGTGTCATAATATTACTATGCATAACTCATTGAACTCGTTGAGGAACTCCCTTGCCTCGGTGCAAGGAAACCAAAAGTATCAAGCGAAAGAGATAAAAACATGTTGATTTCAATGTACGCTTTCGTGTTTTGCTACTTTGTATGATGCGACTCTCAAAGCACCTACCCTCTTGTAAAACCCATTTGCTCAAGCTCACGAGAGGAGAAACCCGGTTAGATCCACGCAACATGTTTCCTCCACCCATCCAAACACCAAATGTCTGCCGATGCGAGTATGGATCTTCCATCCAGCGGGTTGGTCAAAATTTCACATGTGCTTCTTTCTTGGCGGAGATCCCAACACACCTACAAACGTTAAAAAGAGCATCCCTAACCATATCATGTTTGTAGTTGAAGCCTGGGAGCTCTTTGCAATGAACCACATGTTCCCCAAAGGAATCCAAACATGCCTTGTGACAAACTGGACATATCTCATTAACCGATAATAAAGGAATCATAAGGCGGTGCTTAAGGATAGTATGATATTCTACCGGTGACATATGTTGACCTAGCCCGTCTATGGGGATAGCTTGTAGTAAATCCTGGGCATGTAGAGCCCGTAGACACTCAAAATCTGCTTTTTTGTCTCACAGTTATGTCAAAGTCAATTTATGACCATTTCACTAAAAAGTGCACTCGCCAATGTTTGTTGGGGTTTTGAGGCGGTGTCCTTATTAGTGAAACCACTAAAATCAAAGCTTGGAATCAGAGGATCGAATATTATTGTGTTGATGATTCGGGTGGTCTTGGATGATCAAAATACATGTTTGCCATATTTAGAGAGAAAGATAGAGAGGGTGTTCTTCTAGAGACTTGGTTCTCAAATGTGAAAGGTTAGATTGAATGAAGCACCACCCTTTCATGGATGGAAGGGTATTTATACTACAACTTATACGTCCTCTGCCGGATGTGGATCGGGCATACTGGTGGGTAAAGACCGTCCTTCCTCCACGGTGTTACACTCGCTAAACTACGCTACTAAATAACTAATAAAGCGCTAAACAACGAAAATAACGACACGTCTGAGCTAACTTATGCTAGATCATAATTGGGGTGACCGACACTTTAACATGGAATTTTCTAATTCCTTACAATCTCCCTAAGGGAGGTGCCCCATGTTTACATTTGAATCCTAGCAATCTATTCTTGACTTCGTTCTTGAGCTCGTAGACTTCAATTCTTCAATTTCCATAATCTTTGTGCTTTTGTAGCGATTCTTCAAAGTCCGCATCGATTTGTACTTTTAGTGGAGGCCTTTAAGCGATCCACATCTTTGATGATCTTGAGCTTTCATTGAGATCATCGACCACGATAAATCTCGGATCACCCTTTGTTGTGTTGCCATCATGTGAAGTTGTGACTTTCGGACCGACATGCTCACACTTTTGAATCATGACATCTTTCCATCGAGTAGCGGAGCTTTCTTTGGTTCATGATATTTCGGCAGCGAAGCATAGTATAGAAATATCGAACCGGGTTATGTAGATTATGCACCGGTCATGATTTCTTCAATTAAGTGTGGATCTTTGTGAGCATGCGGCTTTGGATTGACTCCTCAATTTCGATCACCAACCGTCAAATGTACCGCAAACAACGATTAGCAATAAACACACAAAAGTGTCTTTGATCACTTCGTTGAATTGAGGTACATGGCCCACGGTTCCTCGTTGATCAATATAAATCCGCCGGTGATCGGTGGGATTCCTAAGAATCTCCTTGACGGGGTTTCGCAATGTTTAGTCGTTCTCAAACCGAACGTCTCAAAGAAGACAACACGGTGTGAGTGAACCAAATAATTGAGATTCAGCGATTGATGAAAATGATTTGAAAAACAATCACGTATTGCTTAGAAGAAAGAGTTTTGCAATACGACGAAGGTTTTATGAGAAAGACCAATTTTCAATCAAAATACTTTTGTATTTGAAAAGAGTACATATTCGATGTGCTAGATAAAAGAAGAGATTCGCACATCGAGCGGTTTTCCAAAAGTATTTTTTCAATCAAAGATACTTTTGAATTTGAAATATGAATACACATTCGATGCGCTAGAGAAAGAAGATTTGCACATCGAACGGTTTTTCCAAAAGTATTCGTCAATTCATTTCTGGACCAAGGTTGATTCACGGTGAAGCCCCATCGTTCTATCCGTTGTCACAAGTTTGATCTTTAGAAAGATCTCAAATGTCACCTACCAAGAGCTTGTTTGATGTTGGCTCTAGAAGGATTTTCATCTTCATTGTGAATATTTAACATATCACTCGGATGTTACGGCAATACCACAAGGATAATGCGAGGACTCTTAATATATTCTTACTTTCCACATTGTGTGAAACAATGAGTCTTCATTAATATAGTGTCCTAATGAGATATTGTGGATGATCTCTTGGCTCTAGACTCAATAGTGCACATTTGGTTCTGTCTTGGGAGACTAGGAGAGGTCTCTGGTCTCTACTTCAATATCAACCATCTCTAAGAGAAAGTCGATAGATTATGTCGGTTCCCGTGAGAATGAAACAAGCCCTTTTAAGAGGAACTTGAGTGGCTTGGGAAGTTTAGTGCAATCGTCATCGGGTCCATGACGTCTTGTCTTCAATACCAGTGTTACCTTAGTAACAACCGGTAGCATATGAATTGAACCCGTTCTTGCCCTAAGGTTGAATTATTGGAGGCTATTTCTTTTCACCCTTTTTCATATTCATTCTTTTCATTCTTCAACCCCTTCAAGGCTTACCGAGACTTCATTACTAGAACCTTGTTGGGTTTATTCCAATACTAGCTCGTCTCGATCCGCACTCTTCCCATATTCTCATTTTTCTCCTTTTTTCAATATACCTAAGGACTCTACACTATCTAGCGGATTGTCCCTGGGTAGATCCCTCCGGTTCTGGCGGATCGTGGGAACAAATACCTAACCTAACCATCCTTATAACACCATGCATAAAGTAAATTTGGTCGGTCTTTTGGTATTGTTCATTCCTTCTTGAAACCAATTGAAAAATCATTTGGAAACCCAATCAAGGTACTTGTGATACGAGATCAAAGCATTTTGTACCTTAATAGTTTTGATCATTTAGAAAACCTCCCCCTTAACATGTGCATATGATTTAGAAATTGTTTAGCACAAGGAGGTAAGAGGACTTTGAAATATTTTCTTTGATCACAATTTTCATACGAAAAAGCCATTTGATTTTCATGGTAAAATTCTCCCCCTCAATATGTGCATAGGATAAGTGAAATCATTTTATCACATAGAGGAAAGAGTTCTTTTGAAGCACATCCACGATCACAAAATCCATTAATAAAACCATTTGAAAACACAATCAAGGTACTTTAAAAATCTCTTTAAAAACTTTTGTACCTCGATAGTTATGCTCCCCCTCAATATGTGCTTCAAGATTCGAAAGCGTTTAGCACATATGAGAGAGCAGCGTGCACAATTAAATCAAAACGATCACCTTTTATCAAATTTCATTATTAAATCACAAATTCTCCCCGATCAAAATATCAAACCCTTTGATATTTTGGATCAAGTGAATTAATTAGGTTTAGAAAACATGGGAGAAAATGTGGCCTTGTTTAAATACTCATCCGGTTTTTGGATAAATCCTCCTCCTCAACATGTGCATTATGTATATTGAAATCGTTTGGCACATGGAGGCGGGAGTGCCTTTAAAGGACTAAAACCAATTCCATTTAAAAAGATTTGAGATTTAAATCACGATCTCTACCCGATCGAAATATCAAACCATTTGAGATTTGTGATCCCAACCGATTAAATCATTTAGAAAAATTTAGGAAAGACGTGGCAAGATTCAATTTCGAAAGATGATGATAAGGACCATTATAAGACATTAAAGATTGTTAGTGTCGGTATGATAGTTTTAAGAGATCTTTTAAGTAAAACAAAACAATTTCACAATCAAACAAGAACAGAAAAAATTTCATTTTGAAAGACCTTGATTCTAAAGAAAAAATCATGCCATGACATAACATTAAATCTTTAGATCACCACATTTTAACGTACAAAACAGAACTTTTATGAAGAAATATTGCTTGAAAATATTTTAAATTAAATCACTCTCCTCTCAATCAAAGACCAAGTCGATAATTGAGTGACATAGGTTTTGATAAAAGAAGTCCGTGATTTTCAACATTTA
Organism: Chrysanthemum lavandulifolium; assembly: GCA_022545495.1. NCBI lineage: Eukaryota > Viridiplantae > Streptophyta > Magnoliopsida > Asterales > Asteraceae > Chrysanthemum > Chrysanthemum lavandulifolium. Next base: position 72,852,964 of record CM040238.1, read on the forward strand.
GTCCAATTTATTTTCAAAACAATATTTTCCATTTTCAAAAACAATATTATTCAAAGTTTTAGAAAAATGGTATCATCACTATTATCCCTGCACAAAGATACGTTAGGTGGATGAGAAGCTTCCGCTTTTGTTCTTTGTAGGGTTTGGAAGAAAACCATCTGGCGATGCGGTGAGACTTCTTCACGTTGCATTTTGAATGCCAACCGAGGTCAAATTAAGCTTCGTTTCTTCAATCACTTAGAAGAAAACCATCTGCGATGTAGTGAGACCTCTTACGTTGCATTTATGCAAACTCTCCATAGAAGTCCAATTAAGCTCCGTTTCTTCATTTGTCAACCCAAGATATAGTTACCCTTTCCTTTCGGCATCCAATCATCTTCAATTGTGGGATCCGGATCGGGAACATTCTTTTATACCAATATACCTGCATACATTAGTGAACAAACATACAAATATATGGTGGTCGACATCACCCAAACAACAATCGACTAATAAAAGTCAATTCAACATGTCAATCGGATCATATAAAGCATGGAAATTATGTGTTCATCAAACTTTAATCCTCTAAACCTAACAATCATATCCTAGAAACCTAGTCCTTCAACATAGGCAATTTTATTTTTCGAGATAAACACGAGGATAATTAAGAAAGTCCGTTAGATGATATAAATTTGAAAATATTCTTCCCTCAATCAATGACTCTTTTTCTTGAAAAGTTTTAAAAGTCTTTGAAGTCATCGATTGAGTTTTTATGATGTCTGAAAACTACGATCCCGATTGATTTTTCAAGCAACTCATTTTACCACCATTTTGAAATACAAACAAATATTTTTCGAAGAATTTTAGACGGAAAAACATTTGTGTAGGAACAAAGATCCTTCGACATACTTTCCTCAATATATTTTAGGATAAGTGCGAAATATTTGAAAATTGGTTTAGCGCAAGACTTTCCTTTCTTTAAAGAACGGGTTGCTATCTCGAAATAATAGCAAACCATAGTTTTAAGCACGGGTCTGATCAAGTAGCTCGCAAGCCATTTGATTTGTGACATGTTTTGAAAAGAATATTTACACCTCCTCGTCGAACTTCATCTATGGTCCCGTGCCATTATTGAATGACATTTCTAAGACCGTAGATGTTATCGACACCAAGACATGTCTTGGAAAACATATTTTTGGTATTTTGAATTTTTCGATTTTTATGGGTTTTTGATGATTTTATATTTTCTATTTTGTTTCTTTGGTTTTATATTTTGTATTTGGTTTTAATAAATATATACAAAGATAGAGAAAATGATATAGTAAAAGAAGATGATGATACGAGTACCGAGATAAGGATATCGAGCGACCCGTTGTAGAAGATAGAAATCGTCATCTCTTAAACATTCACCACCAAAGCTTCCAAGGCTCTTGCATAGAAGAAAGAAATTGAACCATCGAAAGAGAGACTTTGGCGCTTCCCCCAAACCGAAAGACCTTTAGCCGAAGCAGATTCAAAGCTTTCTTTCAAGCTTCCATTAGCCAGTGCACCAAGAAGCACACCATTATCATTTATCCGCTGCCCATTTAAAGAACGATAATCGAGGTTCTCCGTTCGGGGTTATATCATCAACAAGAACAACGAGAACGTATCATCCCACGTATAAATAATCTTCTCAAATTTCTTTTTCATGAAGTCCAAGCGATCCATTCCAAAAGGTGTCAAGAGAACAATTCCCCAAGTAGTTGAATTGATGCGATCGACCTCTTTGTATAATGCTCAAGAACTCTCCCAAATACACATCATGAGGGAATGAAAACACCTCCCCATGTTCACATTTTTCTTCCACGATGATCGTGTATGAAGCTCAAGAACCCGGTACACCAATATCCAAGAGCTCTCCGAATACACATCATGAGGGAATGAAAACACCTCCCATGTTCACATTTTTCTTCCCCGATGATCGTGTATGAAGCTCAAGTATCAAAGTATACCAATACACAAGGAATGAATAATCGATAACATTGAAGAAGCGGGCCAAGTCATCGATTATCTGCGGGTGACAATCTCTACGGATGTCAACTCCGAATAAGTGATTATATCTACGAATCACCGATTAGGCACTCAAGTGAAACAAATTGAGCATCCCTAATGTACACAATCTCTCTCCCCGATCATTGCGATACCATCGAAATCACCACACACTAGTGTACCTCTTTTATCTTCGAAACTTTCTCTAACATCACTTCCCCACGTGGTTGAAATACTAACACTAAACGCCTTGATGAGTACAACCTTGAGTTTCTCTGCGGTCATGACATTTGTCTTCCCGGATATCTTCAATCACTTAGAAGAATTAAGTTCATCAAGTTTACTCGTGTTTAGATGCTTGTCTCCTTCCCTTCTGGGTTTGACACTTGAGTCATCAAATCATTATAAGCCCGTATACTAGAAATTTGTTGAGAAGAACACTTGAACTCTTGTGAGAATCAACTTGTCAAGACTCTCTCGACTATTTTTATCAACCCTTATGTAGACAATTTGAAGTGACCATGAAGAAGAAAACCCGATATACCATACTTGGCGAAGTCAACTTCCCACATTTGTATCTTAATCTTGCACCTAATGATGGAAGAACGGTGTAGAGAATTTATGCTTCAAGCAAATCTCTAAGTACTCAAGACCCAAACAAAGTATGAGACATTAACACCTCTTGCGATTATCCACACCGTCATATGCATGTGTCAATCGAGTAAAACAAAGTAACTCCTAATAGTGATAGTTAACCGGTCTTCAACCATCCACCTCGATCACCGGTAACTAGATAAACCAAGTCTTCAACTCAAATTCTTAAGCCCGAGCAAGTTATCAAATAAGAACACGCCTTTGTGAAAGTCAACTTCAATCTCAAATAAGTGATAAATGGTTAACTCAAGTAATCAACTTGTGTCAAATGTCCAATACGAAATAGTTAATAACAACGTCTCGAGGAGTCATCGCTAAAGAATATGAGCAAGTCTAATTGGGGATTGAATCGACTAATAACTCTCTCCCAATTAGTGCTCTCCCTAAACCGACAAACTGTTTGATAAATGCCAGTTAAGAAGAATTCTTTAGATCGTTAAATGCAAATGTTCTTTAGTCTTCTAACATGTAGCGAGAAAATGTAGAAATGATCAGACTCGACCTTCTTCAAGATTGTACAGTTGGGGAATAGATAGTTAACATCTTCAACTCACACCAAACAACATCTCACCAAAAGCATCCCAATTAACTTACATCTTGCATATCCCCTTAGCTAAAATCCTCCCAATCAAACAAGAACGAAGGATGTTCATCAAGAAAAACAAAGAATCGGGCCTCAACGGACACACAAGACGGTAACACCAAACTACCAATCACATCAAACAAGAACGGAGAGATTGTTCGGAATCATCATGTTGATGTATACGTGAAGCATTAACCGAAGCACTTAGTCGATAAACTCATCAATCCGAGTGAAGATGTCAACCAACGACTCTTAGAAGAACAACTCCATGTGAAGATGACCCGATAAGAAGAAGCTCGGTTCTTACATGAGTTAGGAGCCGTTTGACCATATATTCTCAAATATTAATCAATCATGCAAAAATTCACACTTCTTCTTCCCTCAAGAATTGCATACGGAGATGCCATTCTTGATTAAATAAGTGAAAATTATCCAATGTTCTATTCACACTTCTCTCCCGCAAAATAAGCACGTGATGTCGTGTTGGGTTTTAGGTTCCTTGGATCATGAATTACTCTAAATCTTGGAACCACGGACGGAGTTGGATATAACCACAGACGAGGAAGAGTGTAACCACGGATGGAAAACCATGACTAGTAGTATTGTGTAACCCTGGATAATATATTGTAAACACTGCTAGTCTTGTATAGTCGGTTAGTTTATTGTATTAGATAAATATGGAAAGATATTTATCTTGTGAGTTACGTATTGTATATTGTATAGGACTCCTTAGCCTATAAAAGGAGGTCCTAGGTTGGGTTAGATATACGTATGTTTTATATCTAAGGTCGATACACTTCAAGGTTGCAAAACCCTAATCTGTATAGAGTATTCGTATTAATAAATAATATTGAGGTGTTGAATGTTTTCTGTTCTTCTTCTTAAGATTAAGTATTAAATTCGCGTAATACTTGATAAGCTTTTGTTTCAAGTCGGGTTCTATATTAGATCGTTTGCTCAATTGGGATCAACAAGTGGTATCGAGCTTGTGATCTAGAAAGCGTAACCAAGAAGAAGTACATTAATCTTTATTCAAGTAAGATAAGATGTGAAGTGAAACTCACATGGTGAGCGCTTCAAAAGTGCCCATGCTCAAACATGGTGAGTATCAAATCGGAGGATGCGAATGAGGCAATACATTCGTATGATTGATTATGCTCTACGGGATGTTGTTGAAAAAGAGACACTCTTCCTTTGAAGGGTGTGGATGGAAAGGAGATTGCTATTATTAGTGAACCTAATAAAGCTAAAGGAAAATGAAGATCAAAGCGCGATATTCTCTCTATGGGAATACCAAATGAGTTTGCTTTGGACTTTGATCAATATGAGTCTGCTAAAGAATTATTGGATGCTCTTGAATTAAGGTTTCTGTTGGTAATGAAGCTACAAAGAAGTCAAGGATGAATATGCTCAAGCATCAATTTGAAACCTTCACTGCTCTTAGTGGAGAAAAGATTGATGGTACATACAATAGACTTCAAAAACTTATCGGTCAAGCTGAAGTCGGTACGGGTTACAAGTTCCTTCAAGAAGATATTAATTTGAAGTTCATTAGGAGTTTATCATCGAATGGGCTATTCATACAATTGTGTGGAGAAATAAGGCGGACTTTGCTACAATGACTCTAGATAATCTCTTCAACAACTTGAAGGTTTATGAGTGCGAGAATAACTTTTCTCACTCATCTTCTTCTAATCAAAGCGTTGCTTTTGTATCCACTAATCACAAAAGCTCACAAGATGTATCCACTCTTTGCTTATGGTATAACCACGGCTATTGCAAACAATACCACGGTTAGTGATAATGTCGATGATGGTGCAATTTGTGCTTTTGTCATTTAACTACCGGTGTTGATGTTTTGAATCAAGATCTAGATCAAATTGATCTGACGATCTTGATGAAATTAACCTTCAATGGCAAATGGCAATCTTGATTCTCCAAGCAAGGAAGTTTACGACGAGGATGGAAGACATGTTAGGTATGATGGTCAAAGGAGGCTGGATTCGACAAAAGCAAGATGGAGTGCTTTAGCGCAAGAAGAAAGGTCACTTTGGTAGGGAATGTCGAGCTCTAAAAGTTGAAAGCATTAAGAGGACAACAAAAAGAGCTGCTGCTTCCAAACTTTGATTGCTCGGGATGGGATTGGTGATTATGATTGGGTGATCAGTTGAAGAAGGTCCAATCGACTTTTCTTGCTAGTGAAGCTTCAAAAGAGCATAACATTGCTCTCATGGCCTATGCTTCATCTTACGGTTCGGATTTTGAGGTATCTAATGATTCTAAAACATCTACTTGTTCTTTTAAATCATGTTATGATAACTTAGAATCTCAAAAGCTATCAAGAGTATGAGAAAAGAAGTAGAAAGATTGACTTTAGATAACTTAGGTTATAGAGTTGGTCTAGAAGGTGTGGAAGAAGCTAAAATTACGTATTAAGTAATGAGTATGAGTATGTAGAAAGATCAATATACTAGGTGGTGAAATTGATCTTAAAAGCAGAGAGATTAAAATGCTTAAAGATAAACTAGCGGAGCGAGAAAGTGTAAAACTAAAGGCCCTAGATGAAAAGAAAAACATGTGGTTAGGGTTGCTAAAACACAAGATGCTTACGATCTAGTAAATAAACCAATAGGTCAAAAGCTGTTCAAAGATGGTGCGGCCTAGGATACAATAATATGCCACCACTCTTTGATGAAACATGCCACACCACTAAAGAGCTGTCATTTAGTAGTGAATTACATTTTAATAAACACATTGAAGATATAAATAAAATGAAACACCTAAGATAAGTTACGATAAGTTATCGATGCTCCCATAATAGAAGATTGGGAATCGGACTACGGGAAGATAGTATTGAATCAACTAAGGCCGAAGAGATAGAGAATGTTAAGGAAGTTGATTCAAAACAAGTCAACCTTGTACCTAGATTTGGAGCTAAAGTTACCAAGAAAGTTGTGAAGTACTGGAAATTCCTAGGGAGCAGATGAAACAATATAAACCTAGGGGTAATCAAAGAAGCTTAAATGGTCTAATTTCTAACAGTTAGGTGATGAGTTTCAATGTGTTAAAAGGCTTGTTTTGTATGTGGTAGTTTTGAACACTTACAGGAGAAATTGTAATAAAACAAACCACAAGTATGGAATCATTGGAGGAGGGTAAATCATCAAAACTTTTCAAGGAAAACAAACCCTCATTCTATGATAACTTGATTCCAAGACCCGGTCTTGATGAGGAATGGGAATACAAAATCAATTGTCATTGCTACACCTAAATGGGTTCCAACCAACTGCTAAGCAAAATGTAAACACGGACTAAGCGAAAATCAAACCATCATTAAGCAAGATATCACCTGTGATTCAAAGGAAGTTTTAAAAATTCCAAAGGTGATAAGCGTCTGATGGTTGGAAATCATTTTATCTTGTTAAGGCCTCGTGAGTTGGCAATGGAAGCCTAAGACCAAGGTTTTACCACATGTCATGCGTGCATCAATGGACATAAATAAATTTGAATATTTTGATGCAGGGCGAGACCAAGTCGATCTTGGCTTGGGTCCCAAGAAGAACTAACTTGTAATTTTATATGCGGGGCAATCTTCAAACTGAGCTAAAAGATAAAGGAGTTTTTGATTGTGGTTGCTCTGGGCACATGACATGGGATGGAATGTAATCTAGAGGACTTTGAAGCTTTTGATGAAGGACATGTGGCATTTGGCAATGATCCAAGGGAGGAAAGATACTTGGCGGAGGAACAATCGAGCAGGGAATCTAGACTTTGAAAAAGTCTACTTGGTCTGAGGACTTAAAGTACAATTTATTGGTGTTTCTCAAATGTGTGATAAGAAAAAGCGGGTACTTTTGGAGCCGAGATGTGTGGTGTTGTCTCACGAGTTTAAGATGCACGATGAGAAGTTTATACAACTTAGGGTACCTAGGAAGGAAAATATATATTGTTTTTATCTTAAAAGTGTTCTTCCTAATAGGTCCTTATGTTTGTTTGCTAAAGCATCTGTTGATGAGTCAAAATTGTATAGAAGGCTAGGTCATCTCAGTTACAAAACAATCAATAAAGCGGTAAAAGGAAACTTAGTGAGAGGTTACCTTCAAAGGTTTTTGAGTGTAAGGAGCATGTAGCTGTCGAGAAAACAACATAGAGCAAAACAATAGCATAAACACCGTGAACACGACCACTGTTTATGCTTCAAATGGACTTATTTGGACTTACCTTTGTTAGAAGCTTGAACCATAAGCGATATTTCCTAGTTACCTTGATGATTATAGTAGATTTTTCTTGGGTATTGAGTGAGATAAGGAAGTTGTATTGACTTCACTGTTCAAAACCATGGATAGGTCTTTGTAAACACTTATGGCTAAATGACAACCATAATCTTTGTCTGTGTTTAATCTTTGACTTGTAGGTATTTGTATACATAGGGAGGCGTGTCTCTGTGTTGTTAAAAAAAAAAAAAAAAAAAAAAAAAAAAAAAATGGAACCATCATATTTGTGTGTGCTCTTACTTTGCCTTACTTGCTCTATCTCTTGGATATTTGGAGGTGAATATATGTATCCATGATGGTAGGTTCTAACCGCGGATAGTGTTATGGAACCGCGGATAGTATGATTACTTTGTTTTGGATACTACGAGGGTTGTTTGAAACTTTGGCAAAAGTATATCTCTCCCAAAATCACGGACGGATCAATTTATTTGATTCTCAAACCACTTCAATTGGCGCTCAAATTTAACCCTAATCACTTTCTTTGATTTATTCACAAAACCCACTTCATCTCCTCATTAATCACGATGGTGAAAAGTATTCCACTTCACATAACCTTGTTGCCATACTCACTAAGGGATGCTCGCTCTGAAGGGTTTCATCAAATGATTGATTTCTGGTTCATAGTCCCATTCACTATGCTTTATGATTGAACCTACCATTCTTAAAGCCTATATACATCGATTACGGAGGAATGCTAAACTTGAAAAGGTTGATGGCTTGGAGGTGTTTAATCTTATTGTGGATGAGAATGTTATTTACATTTACGAGGAGATCATTAGAGAAGTTTTGAGGCTTGATGATCTTGATGGTGTTGATAATCTTTCGGATGTTGAGATTGTTCTTTGGTTTAGAGATTAGGCTATACACGGTGAAAAGTACAATTTTTAAGAGTTTGTTTTCACAACAATGGAAGTTTTTGATTCACACTTTGTTGATGTGTATGAGTAATAAGACCACAGGTTTTAATGACTTTCCTTCAAAATTGCTACGCTATTATTTGTCTTTTCGATGGAAGGAAGTTTAAGCGGTCTAGGATGATATATGAGGGGTTAGTGCAGAACATTAGGAAGAAGGGTAAATACTATTTGTATCCTAGGTTTGTTCAACTGCTTGCGGAGCATCAAATAGTGGAACACATTGAACATGCTAGAGAGTATGAAGTACATCATATGCTTTCTAGAGTTTTTGCACATATGAGGAATCGACCCAGAATGTTGTCATTAAAGATGTTCCTTTATTTCCTCACATGCTTACTTTGCCTCTTGATTACAGGTTTAATGAAGGTCTTGCATCATGGACTAGGAGAACACAGGGCACTAAGCTTCCTCAAGGCTAGTGTTAGTGGTATGGTTAATGAGGTGTCACATGGAGTGGAGGTGACATGATTGGAAGGGCTTCCACTTGATTCATGCTTTGATTACAGTCGGGATAGTGGAAACATCAATAAGACCCAACCATTGGCAACTCCTAATGTGGAGAGTTCTTTGGAACTTTACATAGGTGGAGGTATCCCTAGGTGGCTGCCTCTGAGGTGCATAGATGATCGGGCTCGGTATGGTGCTATGTCTTCTATATCCAAGGACTACCTCTCGGAGGCGGTTAACACAACTCAAGTGATGAGGATAGATTGGAACGACATTGAATTATTGTTAATGACTTTGTACATGATGACTTTTCCAATGAACCACCTATCGGACCGAGTTAACACAGGGTCGAAGTGGGAGGATATTCTTAAACGTTTAAATGAATTGACGGTTAAGTGTGCTAAAATGGAGAATACAATTTGGTCTTACGAGTTGTTGTGTTTCAAGGTAATGATATTTGGAGGTTGAAGCATAGAGTATTCGTTTTGGAGAAAGTGAAAAGACACAGGAGTGCTCTTTTGAAAGCTATGAGAAGAAAGAAAAGAAGGTGGACTCCTCTGCTCACGAATCTGAAGGATGTATCCAAACAGGGAGGAGTGATGGCATGAATCGGGGAGGTGTGATGTATCTGTTGGTGTAACTATGGAAGAAGATGTTGATAGTGGAGATCAAGATTTTTGGTTTCGATAAAGATGGGAATGAGGTTGTTCTTGAAAAGTTGAAGAATGTTGAAATAGTGCGAGAACACAACAAGCGATAGTATACGAAACTATTGTTAGTACTCTTGTAACCAGATCGATTTCGAGACTTGGCTATTGTTCCTACTCTTGACACTTTGCTATCATAACCACTTCCACTATTGTCACAACTCTCTCTATATTAGCACCTAAGTCTAAAGTAGAGAAAAGAAGCGCAAGTACATTGATTAATCTGAGCAAAACATCATCTATTTCTACACCTATCATTGCACTGCTATATCTGATTGGTCTCACGCTACTAAACCCGAGTTAAAAGTTTGGTTATCGATGAACCTTTAAAGAAGAAAGTGGTTCAATCGATGTTGGAAGAAAGGTAAAGAGGTAGTCTTGAAGTTTAAAAATAAAGCGAGAACAAGAAGCTTATGATGAAGAGTATGGAAGAAACTTGTTGGCTGAAGAACAAGCGACTTTGGATAAAAGAAAGAAAGAAGAAGAAGAAGCTAGTGAGAAATGGTTAGCTATATGGTATGAATCACAAAATTATCTTCAAGCTTCTTTACAAATACTTGATGAGTTCTTTGCACAAGAATGGAAGCTGTTGGATGATAAGGAGAAAGTTAGGCGATGAATGGATGGGCAATGAATGTGAGCAAGACAAAGAAGCAGGTTATAAGAAAGAAACCTCCTACTATGGCTCGGATGAGGAATGTATTGATGAAGATTATCAAGAATTGAGGCATTTATGTTTATGATAATCTTAGTAGATGCTCATTTGAAAGAATTTTGAGATTTATGAAGATGTATGAGAATTAATAACGATGATTTTGTCCAATGAATTCTAAAAGGAAGAAGAGTGGATTAAAAGGATGATGAATGGATTCAAAGTAAAGAAAGAGAAATCGGGGTTATGAGGCATCGATTCTAAAAGATTGAAAGTTGTTGAAGATGTAAATCAAATAATTTCTTATGAGTTTAAGCTACTAGTTGAAGTGAAGGAGTTTGGAAAATTCAAAGACTCAACAATGAAGTTTCGAGTATAATAAATTTTCACAAATGCTTCAATATTTTAATAGAGATGATTTGATGAATCTTTGGATACTTTACAAGAATAAATTTGGTGAAGTACATCCAAATGATTATCATGAGAGGTTGGTTTATCATAAGTTGAAGATTTTATTTGAACCTACTCATGATGAACACGAATGGCAAGGACTCACAATGGTCAAGTTACTAGATGGTTTTTATATCAAACTTGTGGAGTTCATGTTTTAACTATTTACGGAAAGGTTATTCATATGCTTGTAGAAGATGATTATCCTCAATGAATAATCATCCAGGGAATAATTGCTCGAGATGATGAAGCACAGTTGTATCAAGATGTTAGTACCTTATGATGGTCGAGCTTATGATTTGTTCTTTGAAGTATGAGAACATTCTTAAGGCTTGTAAGTGTTTGGCTACATCTTCCACTTCGAGAAGTTTTGAGCTTAAAAGAAAACTTGAAGAATTACATTGGAATGTATCAAGTTTAGGGAGGATTATTGGGTTTTAGGTTCCTTGGATCATGAATTACTTTAAGTCTGGAACCACGGACATGTTGGATATAACCACGGAACGAAGAGTGTAACCACGGATGAAGACAACCATGGCTAGTAGTATTGTGTAACCACGGATAATATATAGTAAACACTGCTAGTCTTGTATAGTCGGTTAGTTTATTGTATTAGACAAATATGGAAAAGATATTTATCTTGTAGGTTACGTATTGTATATTGTATAGGACTCCTTAGCCTATAAAAGGAGGTCCTAGGTTAGAGTTAGATATCGTATGTTTTATATCTAAGGTCGATACACTTCAAGGTTGCAAAACCCTAATCTGTAAGAGTATTCGTATTAATAAATAATATTGAGGTGTTGAATGTTTCTTGTTCTTCTTTAAGATAAAGTATTAAATTCGTGTAATACTTGATAAGCTTTTATTTCGAGTCGGTTTCTATATTAGATCATTTGCTCAGCTGGGATCAACAAGACGTCATAATCTCTCTCATTTCAGCTCTCTTGTCAAAACATGTAATCATCCCCATTATCATTCAGAGGCTCTTAGTCATGACGGTGATGGAGATAACCCAATATGATGAATTTGGCCTCAAGTAAACTAACCCAAATCATGACTTAAACTTGCACATATGTAACAAAGAGTGCAGATTTCATTAGCATCTCTAAGTACTCTATACTCTTCATCCAACCAACCATCAAGTAATAGATGTACTTTACCTCTTGAAAATCCACAATTGAATGTGACTTCGAGCACTACAACGTAACTCCTTAAAGTGATAGTTATTTTGAGGTGATAAGAGCCCAATTCCCCAAGTGGTAAAAGAAAAGGTAAAAGTCACCCAACAATAACTAGATTTCCAAGTCTTCCTTTTGATAATAAGCTTGAACAAGGATCATGAAGAATCTTCATCCATCTATCCCCGATACCTTCGTGATACTAAGTACACTCGCCCGTGATATTTCACTTCAACCTCAAATAAATAATAGTGAATTAACTCCGTTGTCACATCTTGTTAAAAGCTCAAATCTAGCCTCCTTTGATCTTAATAAAGGAACTTTGATAATGGTTTCATCCCGACCATGATTAAAAGCACATAACCCCATAAAACCATGTAATAACCAAACTGCCATGACGAATATCCAAACACACATCCAATTCATGAAGTACACCCTTTTATCCCTTCTTCGAAATAGAAATCATAGCACGAGCATCAAATAAGATCCAGAAATACATTTTCCTTTCTCCAAGATGGTTCCATCATTACGGGATTTTACAACTCTATGGTTTAAACCGAGAAATAGTTTCTTTCGCGGGATTTTACAAAACCAAGAATAAACCGTAAGATAGATCCGGAAATGCACTTTACTTTAACTAGGATGTTTTCATTGTCATGGGATTTTACAAGTCTATGATTTAAACCGAGAAATAGATTCTTTCGCGGGATTTTACAAAATCAAGACAAAACCGTAAACAATGTCAGCTTGAATGTGTTATGACAACTTTGATTTAAGAGAATATCTGTTTTAGGGGAACATGCAGCGGTTCATCAACGGTTCATTATCCAACATCATCAACATCATCACCCATCCAATAAACACATTGGTAAACACATCTTCCACATATTCTGTCGGCTATTACAGTGACCACTTGGTGAAGTAAACCCGATATGCCAAACTTGATCATGAAGTGAAATTCCCCAGATTTGTTACTTAAACTTGTACTAATCCTCGTGAAAAAGAAACGGTGTACCCAATGTACAAAACCTCTTGACATATCCTCAACTGCGTGAGACACCAAGGTGATAGCTACGTTGTGGGTTAGGCGAGAAAGGAATCACAACCGTAACTAAATAGTCAAGTCTTTCTCATCCTCTATAAATGCCCAAACAAGTAATCTTTGCAGAAGGGTAGAAAGAAAGAAGACGAAATAAGTAAACGTGCTCGGAAAACTTCACTTCAAAACCAAATAAGAGAACCGTACAACCAACCCCGTAGTCAACCTAGTTCCAATAATAATTAAAGCCGTGACACAATATTCTCTGTGAAAATGTATTCACCAAAGTATCAAACCACATAACATAATAACTCACAACATCATTAATTCGTAGTCCATATTCAAGAATAATTATCAACAAAAGCCCATGATTGAGAAGCCCAACAGTCCAAATCACATAGCAACCCATCCAAGTTATATCATTAATAGCGCTCAGCAACCCATTACAAATAGGAATGACTCAACTCATACAACACCATCACATTGTAAAAACATTGTACACGGATAACGTCAAATATTTTTAGTAGCACCATCTTTTTTGTTTCAGTCCAAAGGAAATGATAACCCATTCAAGTTTGAAAGAACTTGCAATTCAAGTATATGAAATTTGCAATTCAGGTAACTACAAACATGTGGTATAGCAATTTTGTGTTGTACGAACTTAGTGAGAATCATTCATAGTTGAGATAGACAAAACACCACATGATCCAATAAAAGGTGCAGCCCATTCGTGATCCAAGTCCAAAGCCACTATAGATATTCGGGTCACAAGCCCAAACTGATAATGATACCCGATCTAACTTTAGTCCAATAAAAAATACCCGATGGAGAATTAACAACCGAATATATAAGGTGTGATACCCTAAATATCAGTCATTACCTACAAACCCTACACATAATAATCCGCCTACCACATTCAATCATCCTCTCACCATACGTTTTATCTCAAAACCATCTGCTCCTTTATCCATCATAAGAATCAAATCTCATTGATACGCTTACACATCGCGTCGGGGTCAAAGGAACTTCCTTTCATCGAGCAAGTTTTTCAACACCCTAGCAAAGTGAACCTAATCGTTGTAGTGTAGTATTAGGGTAAGCCACGGGAATTGATATCGTTCTCTAGGGAATAGGAATGCTAGTGAGAAGTTACTACGCTAAGGTTGGGGTTGAGGAAGATTATTTTTATCCTTTTATGTTTTTAGAAAACGAAAAGTACGAATCTCGGGTTTGGATTGGGGTTGGTATTTCACCGATTACTCTACTATTATCTAATTATCTAAACTAAGGTGGTGGTAGTCTATGTCTAATTATTGTGTGCTCGTATGATAGTTTAAAGATGTGTTTACTTAGGTTTTACTACTACTTAATTATCTCCTATTGGTGGTTGAATTGTCACGTCCTTATTCCTAATTGCGTTGTGTGTCTAAAGTTGTAGGGTATGCGTTTCTCCCTACTCTTTGAAGTTACCAAAGGGTCTCGTCTACAAAACCCACAAGGGATTATAAATTCTAACTCTAAGGCCTCTTTGGATAGTTTAGCTTACAACAACTCAAGGTGCTATAACCTAAGGTTCACAAAGATTAATCAAGCATTAAGTACACAACGAATGACCTATCGCATTACTAGATCATTAATCAACTAAGATAAGAAACAACCAATCAATATTCAATAACTAAGTTTCATCTTCCCTAAGCAAACACACAAATAAATTAGCGGGACATGGAGAACATGCAAGCATACACACAAATAATTGAAGACATAATTAAATTAATGAAGTAAACAACTTATCTTGGTGTAAGATAGGTTTAGAACCCTAAAATACGACCTTGGTTCGGTTTAGGTTTTAATCCAAAAGTTTACCCAAAAGACTACTCTAAAACCGAAAAATCGGATTCTATATATAAGATTACATGTGCGACGGCGTCACCTTATGATTTGTGACGCCGTGTCGCCGTCATTAGGGTTTCGTCCCGGCCAAGTTAATCTTGCGACGTTACATTTTAAGCTTGTGACGCCGCCTCTTGACCGGCGTTCGGATTACATCTAGGCCGTGCGAGTTGCGACGGCCTACTCTTTTATAACTTGACGTCGTCACTTGAAAATAGGAGTTTTGGCTTACGTCCCGTCACAAAATCCTCCGACGGCATCGCAGACAAGCGAAGGACGTCCCCTTGTAATTTAGCGACTTGAGTGTCTTGATTCTTGACTTTGGCCATTTTGTTCATATATCCGCCTTTTCGTCCAAATAAGTGCCATTACTGCAGTTTGCCTTCAAGAGACCTAAAAGTGAAAAGGAACGATATTAAGCAATAATGAGATACAAAAGTGATCAAATAAGGGCTTAAACGACCCTCAAAAGGTACATTTTAAAACCTTATCAAATATCCCTACACTTGGTACTTGCGTGTCCTCAAGCAAATGTGCTTTTAGCCAATTAATTTATAAGTTAGGGGTCATGAAGCATTGGTTTAAAACAGTCCACAACACATATAAGCCCATAAAAGTCATAACAAGCACGGAATTACATACTAGCACCTCACATGGGGTGTTTGGATACTCACATCTCTCGGTGTATATGAAATATAACAAATTGGAAATGGAAGATAAACACTCATTAACCGGTCCTAGTACATAGATTACCATAGACTTGAGAATAGATCAAACCTCCATCGCTTTGGCGTAAGCACCTAGGAAAGACTATCAAAGAGGTCTTTAAAGGGTTGTAACGTAAGGCTTACGGTAGGGAAACAAAGGGTTTGGTGGGATAGGCTATTTAGTGGTCGTAAGTCAAAAATCTCAATGTTACATGCATACGAAGAATGGCGTTGCTATGCCAAGACTCGACACTCTAAACTCTAGATAACTGAAATAAACAAACATAAATTTAAAGATAGATGTAGGATGGTAGCCTGTATGTTTTTTTTTAATCACTATATTTTTTTCTTTTCTCTTTTCTTTTTTTTTGATTTTTTTTCATACACTTTACTCTACCATCCTCTACGATAACATCAAAGCAAGAGGGATTTATATCACATCCCTACACTTGAGTTTTTATTACTCTAACACTAATATGACCCAATTGAAAAGATCAAAACACTTAGGGTACATTATTATGCAAACAAAGGGATTTTGAATTTAACGCCCTTCCCGTCATTTCATAAACTTTAACTTTTCCCATGAATCCCAATCGTCCCAAAGCGTGTACAAAGGATATGACTCGACTTAGCAACTCATGCAAGCAACCGGATAATTGAACTAAGGGTTTAGGGTGATAACAATAATGCACTAAAAGTGAGTGCATACAAGGTAGGCTAAGGCGATTTGGGTGTACATTTGGGGTGGGGTGTAAACAATGTTTTCATTGATATTCCGGAAACCGAAACATCACAAGAACCGTGAAAAGGATAGGCTCGAGGGGTTAACTAGGGGTATCGTGCACTAAAGATGAGTACAACGCAGGGTGTGGGGGAATTACTCAACCGATGTGGAAGAAGTAATTATATTACGGGTATCAAACAAGGGTTATCCTAATGCCACTTATCATTTAGTTATTCCTAACTACACAAGTGTAGTCTTACTAGCGATCTCGGGATGCATCACAAAACAAGTTCTAGAATCTAATATACTACCGGTTCACACTCTAAGCATTAAAGATGAATGCTTTAATTCCTACTAATCTAAGGCGATCCTCACATTTTTGGTGGAATTTAAGTGGTAAAGGGTTTGTGCTAGTCATGCAACTTCCTATCCGTGAGGCGCTTTTGTTAAGACTAATGGCCCACTCCTATATATTATGAAAATTTTTAAATTTGGTGCAAAATTACCCTAACCGACATTTTCTCATGGTTTATTACGCAAATACAATTGGACAAAGCAAATAATCAAGGATAAGCATAGTTTCAAAGTTCC
>CM040238.1:72869889-73069889 GCA_022545495.1 Chrysanthemum lavandulifolium
AAAGTATTTCGTAAGTCTAAGATGTTGTGAGAGTGTAATGACCAAGTTATAACATCTAAATCGTGGAGAATCAAAAATACCCAAACTTATGAACTTTAAACCCTAATTCCAAATTTTAATCATTTAGAGTTTCGGGTGGTTATAGAGCTCGAAACCTTTAATTCAACATGATATGAGTATCACACAACAATCTTTTTGACCAAAACCTTCACATTTGAAAACACCGAATCGACTCTATAAACCCTAATTATCAAAATCCATTAATTCGTGTTTCGGGTGTATTTTGAGCATAGAAAAGATATCATTGATGTTTTTAAAGCATTTTGACACAATCCTTTTAACCAAAACACACAACAAATGATTATATGTTCTAACCCTTACGCCAAAACACAAAATTCATTGAATCTTAAGTTTTAACCGTTGGATTCGTATGAAATTCAAAACTATTGTTTAAAATTACGTTAGAACACAAACCACTTACAGATTGATGATCGTAAACATGATTTTTGAATGAATATTAGGCGTAGGATCTTTTAGGTTAGAAGTAATAAATGTGAGGGTAATGTTAGGTGGAGGATGTTTTTATTAAAATAACTTTAACATTTTGACAGTTTTGGTCCCTCCACCTTTTCCTTTTTCAAACAAAGCCTTTTAACTTCCATTTTGGTTACCAAACAAAGATTTTAGGAAAGAGATTTGACGACACTCCCCCTTGACTTAAGAAAAATGATGAAAGGTTATTAATTTTAGTCCGAGGAGTGTCATTAAACCAGAAAATTTACCACCATTGATATGCGAAACAACTCGATATATGATAACATGCAAGTACACGATGTTTTGAAATAGTTTAAATCTTTGTATTCTCCCCCTAAACACTTGATTGAAAAATCTTGAATTTTGAAAGATTATAGTGTTGATGGAAGAAATGTACTTGACATGTTGAAAGAAAGTAGATTAGAAGAATATTTTTGTTGTTTTAAAAGATTTTATATTTTTGTATTTTGTTTTGAAAATTTATTTACAAAAGATATTTTGATGTTTGACAGGTTTTTAAGATCGCTTTAGGAGGTCATCCAATCCTCTTGTGTCAAACACCTCATACCAATCCGGTGGACCAACTCATTAAACCTAGCGGGAGGCAAGGCTTTGGTGAGAAGATTCGCCAATTGGTATTCTCGCACTCCATCGGTATAATTCAACAAAGACTGCTCCACGTGATCCTTGATGAAATGATAGCGAAGATCGATGTGCTTTGATTTTGAGTGCCGAATCGAGTTGCATCGAGATCGCAATGGCACCGATTGTCGCAAGACATCGGATTCTCTCAAACACGTATCCATAGTCTTTGAGTTGGTTCTCATCCGATGACTTGAACATAGCACGGACATTGCTACATATTCTCGCTTCAGCTTGAGGACAACGATGTACAATCCTCGCTTCTTTGATTGCCAAGACACCGGCTTATCACCAAGAAATTGTAGTGCTCTCAAGTACTTTTCCTTGAGTCTAAGCATCTGCGTGGTCAGCATTTGAAAAAGCGATTGTTCAAAACCGTAATCCTTCGGATACCGGATCCCCAAGTTAATGGTTCCTTGATGTATCGGAGGATTCTTTTAGCCTTAGAGAAGGTGGGTTTCGGTTGGTCGCGATCGATAACGGAGCATAGATAAACGGCAAAGACAATATCGTCTCTGCTTTGTTAGATACATGAGAGACCCAATAATACTTGGTATTTGGTAGGGTCCACTAATTTCCCATGTAAATCAACGTCTAGCTTCTTGGTATGAGTAATTTGTGGCATAAGTTTCACAAGTTTTCATTCCAAATTTGTTTAACAATTCAAGGGCATATTTGGATCGACTCAAGAAAATACCACGGGTGATTGATGAACTTGTAATCCTAGAAAGAATGTAAGTTCACCCATCATGGACATTTCAAAATTTTTCTTCATTAGTTTTGCAAAAGCGATTGAAAACTTTTATGTGTAGACCCAAAATGATGTCATCCGTAAATTTGAACAATTAAGATATGTGCCCTGTGGATATTGTATAAAAGAGTTGGGTCAACCGAGCCTTTGGTGAAATTATTAGCAATGAGGAAAGATGATAGCTTATCGCACCATGCTCGAGGGGCTTGTTTGAGACCATAAAGAGCTTTGTTCGGTTTGTAGACATGGTTCGGAACTCGGGATCAACGAATCCTTCGGTTGGTCGACATAAACCGTTTTTTCAGTTGTCGTGAGAAACGCAATTTTGACATCCATCCGAAATACCGTCATGTTCATATGAGCGCGAACGCGAAACATCCGAACGACCTCAAGACGAGCGATCGGAGCAAAAGATTCTTCAAAGTCTATTCCTTCTTCCCGACGATAACCCTTAGCAACTAGACGTGACTTGTTTCGGATGACGTTCCTTCAAAGATCCAATTTGTTTTTCCAAATCCATTTGAGACCAATGACGTAGACCCTGTTGGTCTTTCAGTTCCCATACTTCAAGACGTTTAAATTGGTTGAGTTCTTCTTGCATGGATTCAATCCGCTTATCTTTTGTCATTGCATCTTTAATGTTTTAGGCTCGATTGGCAGACGGTGAGTGCATAAATGCAATGTTCACCATCTGTGCGAAGACGTTGTCTCGTAACGATCGGTTGATTCGGGTTGCCAATAATATTAGCCGAGGATGGTCTTTTGTCCATCGATGTGTAGAGGGTTGATGTTGGTATACATTGTGCAAATTTCGAGGATTCAAATGGTTTGTTGAAGATTCCGCGACATCCGGTGCGCAGCCTCATTAGCAAATGGGTCAAGAATTTGGATCAAAATCTGCAGTGGGGTACTTCATTCGAATATCATCACCGGTTCATCATTGTTGAAGCGGTTTGTTCAACTGTTGTGGTGGAGTCAACTGTGTAGGTGCATCTTCAACGAAGAGTTGTTGTAGCAAAGGTATCGTGTATAAAGAGTATTATCGTTTGAGCAATGAAGCAATGGATACACCGAGCACGTTCATCAATATCATCAACGAATGGAGCAAATAACCTTCCATTTGTTGACGAGTTAGTTGGGGGCTTTGTTCACCGATGATGGGGGTTGAGGGAAGTTTAAACGGTTGTGACCGGGTTCTAAGTCGTTATACTGTGAAGCCATTTCCGTGAGTTCATCAAAATGAGCATGAATCGTTTCATCACTTGTTTTGTACGACGATTCCGCATCCGTAACCTTTATAATTATCACAATATCCAATAAAGACTCAATGTCGACTTTGGCTTTGAGCTTTCCAAAATCATCACGATCATTATTCGGATAGCAAAGGAGCCAAATACATGAAAGTGTTTGAGATTCGGTTTATGGTTGTGGACAAGCTCGAAAGGTGTTTTGTTGTGGCGTTTGTGATCATAGAACGGTTTTGAGTATAGCATGCGATGAGATACAATACGCCCATAAGTAATCTGAAGTTTAGCATTGATTAACATTGTTCTTGCAGCTTCCACTAACGTTCGTTTCGTCTTTCAACAACTCCGTTTTGTTCGGGTGTACGTGCAATAGATGTTTGATGTGAATTCCCACTTTCTCATAGAATTCACGAAGGGTTTGGTTAACAAATTCAGCCTTTGTTCCGTTTCGATTAGCCGACGGTGTTGCGGAGTCGAACCGTATTTTCGTGAGAAAGGTGATGATCATTTGTGGAGCTTGGTCTTTGCTTCAAGAAAGTAGACCCAAGTCCATCGTGAGTAGTCATCAACAATTACTAAGATGTAGTGTTTGCCATTGATCGCTTGCACGCGCATCGGGCCACACAAATCCATGTGAAGAAGATGAAGCACATCTTTGAGAGTTGTGTTCCACCTTTGAAGGAAAGTGAGCATTTAGTGCTTTTCCTTATTCACAAGTTGAACATAGGTGATCTTTTGAATACAGAAGGTGGGAGACCTTCAACTAGTTTGTGTCGAGCAAGGTTGGTGATAGTTTGAAAGTTTAGATGTGAGAGACGATTGCCATAGCCGAGGATTTTGTTGATGTTGCCTTTGAAAGTAAGCGGATGGGAGATGAAGCGACCATGTCTTGCATAGAAATAGTGTAGAGACTAGAATTACGCGAGCGGACATAAGGTCGCTTCCTTGTAGATCACGAATGACACAAGTTTTCTCCCGAAAGCAACCTCAAATCTCCATCACAAAACCGACTTCCATCGAGAACAGTTATGACCGAGGCCTTCCACATAGTAAACCTCTTGATTTCGATGTTCCCATTGACATAATCTCCGTAGCCATGATAGCTGCTAAGTGATCATTCCCGAACTCGACAAAGGCAAATGAACTTTGCAATAAAGTTTGATAATGCTTAAGGTTGCTCGTCATGTGTTGGGAACATCCGCTATCAACAACCAGAGAATGATCTCATCACCGTGACACACATGCGCATTTACACGTATGGAATAGAAGTAGATGTGGAACCCGAAATGTTAGAGGGTTCAAGCGGTATACGAGACATGCACACATTAATTATTTTAGGCATCCATTTAAATCCTAGTGTGTTATATATCCATTTCGCCATCTATAACTACTCTTTGCTTTAGTCTTAGTGAATGCACTAGGTGGTACTACATTCTTAGGAGGTAAACGGAGCTACAGTGGACAAGAATGCTTGCCTTAGAATCTAAAGAAGGCGGTCTACCAAGCACGAGACTTAGAATGATTAGTGGGCCTAGAGGTATTCCGATTCTTAGGATTCCGTAAACGAGAGATTATAGCTTTAGCAACACATTTGTCATGACAATCGAATTCATACTTTTACGACAAATAACACAAGGTGCATCGACTAAATATCAAAAGTGCTTAAAGGTTTAGCATTAGTTACATCACTATTTCTATTACATTTGCCGACGCAACATCTATAGTGGAAGCAACGTGAGTCTTATTCATAGTCCTAGGGTGTTCTTCACTGTAGCATTCCTTATTGATCTTTTCTTAGGTCGCAACTTCCTATTCTTCGATTGAGTGCTCCTAGGTCGTGAAGTGGACGTTTGGAAAAGACGCAACTATTCTGTTTCAAGAGAATGAAGCACGTTAGCAACTTGTGATTTGGCAAGAGATTCTAGGTTCTCGATTACTATGTTACCGGTGCTAATCTTTAATGATGGTTGGCGGAAGTTGTTCATACTTTCCTAACATTTCTCTTAGCTTAGAGATAGTGTGAATCAAATCTTGATTTTCGAATCGAATATTACCAAAGAAAATTCATGACTTCTAGTGTGAGCAAGATAGTGATCAAGTTCGTTTGATGCTTCATGACGAGTCTTATTGAGTAAATCAAATATGACACCATATTCTGCTTAACTTTTACAAGCTCTTGTTCATATTTTGAGATTTGACCTTTCAAAGACACGTTTGATCATCCAGTTGTTCAATTTTAGGATCAAAAGATTTTGTTTGCAACCGAGCGAGTTTCTTTTGAAAACTAAGTTGATGATTGTGAATATCTTTTTCACACCAATGAAGACGACGCTTTGCATTGTAAAGTTCGTTATAATCGCTTATTTTCGCCTTTTAAAGAATCGATCCAAGCACATTATCGGATTCTCAACAGCTACCATAGAGTCAACAATGACGCCAGAGATATGATCGATGCATGTGGCAAAGAATAGAATAACACAACATTAAGGATATCAAGACAAATAACATCTTTCAAGAGTCGATCAACATCTTTTCTCAACGCTTTTTACGCTTAGTATTAGAAATAGATGTTTGGTTTTCTCGAAACGACCTTCATCACTCCAAGTTCCTTATGAAAATCCTTTTCCCAAGCTAATGCACAACTTTTCAAATTTTAACGTTAGGTAAAAGATTTTTCCGAAAATGTCTCTTTGTTCTCGCGCAGAGGCTATTGAAAATGATCAATTTTGATTTCGTAACGATATTCTATCTCATGTTGTAAAATTTTGAGGTCACCATGAAAATGTCAAAATATCTAAGAATTTTTGATTTTCGTGTTTTGAGTTTACTTCACCGATGGAAGGTAAAGGACCATAAGTTTGTGCATAATCTGTTGGGGATTAACATTAGAAGACCTGGTGTTTTGATGATAACCCTTGGTGTGTTAGAAGAATCTGTTGGTGTGACTTAAAGTGACCGGTTTGAATAATTAAAGGTTTGTTGTAAACAATGCTTTTAATTTTGATCGACTCGTCTTTCCATCTAATTCCTCTTGACGATAGTATTTAACAACACTCATAACAGATCATTAATTTTATATTCTCGACCGAAACTTTGTGATTTGGTTTGAATATTTTAGTGAAAGCTTTGGTTTGTAATCGCCTAGATTTGGTCCATATCCTTTGGATTGGGTTTTAACGTAAACTTCTCAATAGTCAAGCATCGATTCACCATGTTTGTAAACAATGCTTTAAACTCTTTGATTTTGTTTTGCAAGTCGATAATTTCTTCAAGAAGGTCATCTACCGATTCGTTGAATGCTTTTTGTATGCGGAGAACTGCTTTTGACAAGTTAACAACTCAAACCTTAGCTTTTGATTTTCCAAGGTGAGAGCGTTAATTTGCTTTTTATGTTCATGTTTCGCTTGTTCTATTTCGCACAACAAAGCATTCTTTGAAGCGCTAGATCACGACTGCTCTCTAAATATTTTTCGCTTTGATGAGATTTAGCAAAGCGGCTTCAAAACCTTTTTCACGGTTTTCTTGAGTTTTGAAAAAGTTGAGTTGCATTTGTAAGCATTCAAAATCCTTGGTTAACAATGCATTTTTTCTTTTTAAGTCCTTATTTAATGCATAACATTCCTCCATTTTGATTTGATGGTCTTGAATTAACCGAGCAAAACTGGATGAGGCAACTTGATTCGGCTTGTTCAACGCGAGTCACAACATGATCATTATTTAGATCCTCAAGTACAACCACGGAGTCAATTTGATTATCAAAGGAAACCATAAGGTCATCTTGATCGTCAAATGTAACTACTGTGGTTAATTTGAAAATCGCCGAATGAGATGTAGATGACTCATTTTGAACAGCCTGAGCGTGCGTGATTCGAGATATTGGCGGAGATATTAGTTCGATATGATGATGGTTTGTTCGGTACCGAGACAAGCCATCGATGTCATACACCTGGCCTGCTTTCACTCATGTGTAACTCATGCATATTAGCCATCAACATAATAAATGCATTGGCCTCGCAAGTCCTCCATATCATTATCTCGAGTCGCAGACCGCCATAAAGCTCGTTTTTGTTTGTGAGAGATCCACCAGCTTCATCCTTAAGAGCCAACAGAAGAGCCTCTTTGAAATAAGCACCGCCCCTAGTCCTTGGCTTTGGGCATGCATTAGCTGTGTCCCTTCATTACAGCTTGTAGCATCGAAGACCATTCAACCCATTCTCGAGCATTTCTGCTCCACCACTTGAGCTCTGTTGGCATTCCTACCCATAGCATTAAACCCTTGACCACCTCCCATTTGACGACCATAACCACGATTTCGAACTTCAACTCATCCATTGTTCACAACAAACTGATTTCGTGTATTGGATGAGGAACGAATACGATTGTTGGATTTGTTTGTATAACGGCTAAAAGCATTAGCAATCATAACAAATCCTCATTGCAAGGCTTCGAACGGATCGGATTCCTCATTAGTTTGACTATGAAGTGCTTGATCATTGTTGTTGTTGTAAGGAACCAATTGATTTTGTTGAGGTTGTTGTGATTGATCGCTTGGTGTTCTTGAGGCGGTTGGTTGAGTTGCTTGTTGAGGAGGATAACTTTGTTGAGCATATAAGGCAAGTTGTTGATTTTCCGGATGTGTAGGTGGAGCAATTTGAGCAAGGAGAATCCTTTCCCGATCAACTTCCTTCTCATGAGGCTTCAAGTAATCGTACAACAATCCATATGTAGAATGATGCATATTCATCGCTGACGAAGAAAATGACATACTTCTCCCATTCGTAACCAAGACTACTCAGAACTTAGTATTCACTACAATTCTTGGCATGATGATGTTGTGTTTATCCAAATCATTGATTATGTCTCGAAAAACGATGATGATAGGACTCTAGTGTCTCTCCGTGTTCAATCATGAAGTGTTCATAAGCCAAGTAAATTTTGGATTCCAAATCCTCACGATTGAAAAACCGATCCTTCCATAAGAAGATGAATATGGTCCCACATTTCTTTTGCGATCTTTTGAGCATCAACACTTCAAGAATTGGGTTAGGTAATCCTAAAAGGATATATTGCATTGCGAGCTCATCGCCTTCATAGTGTAGAAGTTTGTTTGATTTAAATATGTAACAAGAGCAATGTTTGTTTGTTCATCTCTTGGTGGAATGGCATTAGGATCTCCGCACAATGACAAGAGGGCATCTCAAATGGACCTTCTAAGATAACCTTCTTTAAGAACTTTCCATGTGGCTTCTTCAAATCACAAAACCTAAAGAACCTTATCACCCATTGATCGTAGTTTCTGGAGTGAGCATTGAGGTCTATCAGTGATCCACCTCATGAATTGATTGTTGGTCGCTAAAGCTTCACACATCTTTGCAAACCAAGTGGGTTCCTTCATAGTGTTCCTTGATGGATGTTGATTGAAATCATTTGTGTAGGGTTGAACTTGAAGACTTGGCGTGTTTGAACCATTTGTGGTGGGGAATTGCACCAAGTTGTGGAGTATGTTGTTGATTAAATTGTTGTTGATAAATTGCTTGTTGTTGATTCCATTGTTGATGTTGTGGACTTAGTTGTTGTTGTCGTTGAGGATAAGTGTAAGGAAATAGTTAGAGTATGGTGGTTGAGACATGTTGAAAAACTTGTGTTGGTAAAATGGATCTTTGTAGTCGAATGAACCTTTGATGAAGAAGTATCCTTAGGCGTAGAAATCACAATAGCCAAGTAGCACTTATGCGTAAAAACACCAAAGTTACGCTGTAACAATTAGGAGTTACGATAGAATTTAGCTTAAGCGTGAAGTAGGAAAAAAGACGCTAAAGTTATGCGTAGACAAAAGTTAGGCGAGAAATTTAGGCGTAGGATTATCTTATGCGTAAGACCAGGCTTATGCGTAAGAAAAATCTTATGTAGGATTTCTACGCCGTAAGCTTATGCTTATGCGTAATTTTAGGTTTTATCTCAGTGATCTTTACACTTCACAAAGGCAAAAGATATCCAAAGTCGACGATTTTCGACTTATCCAAGTAAGAAAACACGGAGTAAACCACTAAAATGAAGATCAAACCAAGGAAAGACTTACGCGTAGTTTTAGGGTTTTGCTACGCGTGGGATTACTCGTAATTTTATTTTTCCCAATGATGTTTCTAAACCAATTTTTGTGTGATAAAATAGCTTCAATAACACCAAAAGACGCAAAAGTGTGAAACTTGATGATCCAAAGCTCTTAAAACAGCTTATGCGTATGATTTAACCCTCGCTCAAAACATGTAGAAAACAATGATCCACACATAAAGTTCCAAACTTTTGACAAAAACAAGAAGTTTAACACCTTATAACGTTGAAAGGACAAGAATCTTGGATTAAAAAGTGTAAAAATCGTTTTTGATCAAGCCAAAAGTAGGATACGCAAGTTATGCGTGAGACCAAAACTCACTTCAAACAATACGTTCACTCAACTATTAGGCGATTGATACCATTGTTAGGTCACTAGATTTACAAACACAAGTAATATAGAAAGAGATAAGGCGATTGAACAAGAACCAAACACACACACACGATAATATAACACGGTTATGCGTAGAGGTGAATGAAAGGAAATAACTTGAACAACCAACCTTCAAATGAAGGTTAACATAAGGTATTTATAGGAGGAAAGCTAGGGCAACACTCCTAGTTTCCATCCTTTCCTTAATGGACTAAGGCCTAGGCTTATGGGCCTTCTACATAAGCCTAAGGCTAATTACAAACATAAAGGCCATAATAAAGCTAACTATTACATATTAATTACTAACACTTGATTATGATTTAGGAGTGATTCCAACAATTCTCTTACATCGTTTTCTCAAAATCAACAAACAAATGATAAACAACATATAGGTGATTAAGGTCTTGCTATTAGTGGCAATAGATCTAGGGACTAGATGCATTGGTGTATTAGGAGGATACAAGAGCTACGTGCATTTTCCTAAGGGAGTGTTTGTTTCAACAAGTACATTAACTTTAGCTTATCCATGTCTTTCTTCCAAAAGATCTGCTCAGGGTTAATTGAGTTTGAGGCTTAAACATGTTCAAGGATATCCAATTTTCCTTAGTGTAATCATGGGGTTTGATCATTATGTTATTCTCTTTACACGCATGATCATTAAGCTTCTTATTCATTTTCACCCTAGATGCATCATCTAGATTTCTATCTTCCTCGAGGCACTCAATGCAACTAGGTTTCTATCTAGGTTTAAGAATCTCATTGCCATCATAGATTACATTTTGAGCGCCTTTTTGCTATCTTACCATACTCGTGGTTGGATTCCTTTATAATGGGGATACTATGCTTATCGCCGAGAACTCTATGCTTAGTGATCATGTGAGCGATCGAATGGTATTCCTTGTACGCATAACTTATTTTCAAGCTTGTTTTCAAGGTTTTAGATTAGAAAATCATTCAAAAGTTTTGATTCCTTAGCTTTGAATTCTTGCTTAAGCATTTTAACATTTTCTTGAAGTTCTTGTTTTGCTTAGCGCTTTAGAAAGCTTTTTCTTGTAAGGAGTTTAACTCTTGTTTTAATACTTCTCTAAACTTACTTTTTCTAATAGTTATACGCATTTGGTCATCCATTTCCCGCTCACGGGTAGTTAGCTCAAACTTAGCACTGCTCATAAATAGCAACTTGTTCTTTATAGGCATTCGATTCGTAGATAAGAATCATCGGGGCACATGTAGTGTATTCATAAAAACATAGTCATCATTGACCGAAGATGCATCACTAGGCAGCCTCACTTTCTCTTTGTTTCACATATTGATCATATGGGACAACATTGATATTACCTATATTTTCAATATATGACTCAAAAGTTTCGATTGATTGTACTTTGACATGTATCTTTTGCTCATCAACATCCTCGTATAGTTTTAATACCTGCGAGATGATTGATTCTTTGGATGGACCGACTTGTCGTGATGATGAGACCATTGGAGAAATGCTAGCCATGAAGATTTTCGTGCGATGAGGTTCATCATCGACGCCGAGTCGTATGCATCACGATCGCAACTTGAAAGGCATTCGATGATTATGACCTATCTCACGAATTGGTTGCTCATCCACATACGCATCATATGTCTTGGCATTGCCCTCGAAAGAAACAAGCTCCTCTTCATCCAACACAGCTCCATTATCCCGAGCTTGCACAAGTAACATCTTGTCTTTGAAGTACTGCATTTTGAGGGCCTTTCGAGAAATATGTTCCTTGCTATGTGTCCATCACCACCACGCTTGTAGCACTTAATTGGCTTAGCTTGACCTCGATTTGGATTCCTTCCACGATTCGATTTGCCACATATCCTCTACCAACTCCACCTCTTCCTTGTTCATACATCGCCTTTCTTGAACCGGGTTGCACCATGACCTTCCCATCTCGGGCAAGAGCTTGATTATGTGGGTTGGATCTTTGCTCGAGGTTATTGTTGGTGTGTGGGAGAGTTTATGTATTGACTAACCATGAGAGCAGTTGATTGATGAGGTTTTCCATGAATGTGTTTGGGTCGGGAGGCTTATATCTTTGGATCGTGGATGAGCTTGTAGTTTCCATTACCTATGGGTATGACTTGAGAAGCTTTGGTGGTAACTCCAATATTTGTGTAAAAAGCTATTGAATCATTTGATGAGCTTGTTTCTCCTTGGTTGGTTTTGAGTTAATCAAGAATCCTTTTTCAAACATGGCATGTCTCTCATTCTCAAGAAGGAAGGCATACATTTGCTCATAGTTTGTATTCTTCAATCCTTTGGTTAGTTTCACGAGGTGACAAACTTGTGCCATTCGGGATTCATGTTGTTCACAAACTTTGAGTTCATTTGAATATTTGGCATGGTCATTTTGATGTTCTCGGGTCATTCACAAGCTTATGGAATCTCGTAGTATTCATAGACACTTTCCTCGGCTTCATCTTAAAGTGTTCAAATTCATCATACAACTGTGATTCTCTGTCTTCCTTCTTCAATTCGAACCCGAGAGAAGCATCTTGACATTATCCCAAACACCTTGGCTTCGGTGTTGTGATTGATAAGCTTGTAGATATCTTTTGAAGGCGGTTGTTGCAAAACCGTCAAGTTTTCTCACGCAGCTAGCCACTGTGAATGACCACCGTAAGGAACTTAAAACAGCTCAAACACCAATTGCAATTTAGATCGAGGAGAATACGATGGATTCGGGTCGTTAAGTCCCACGGAGGATGACCGGTGTTTAACACAATCGATTGTCGAATAACCACTAAGGATAGTGATCGGTAAAGATTTTTGATGGATAATTACCTAAAGAAAAGATTAACAAATTACAATGACTTAAATGCAAATTAAAGGAAATAAAAGATAAAATATATTAAATAAACGCTATCACTATTTTTACAATGATGTTTTTGATTTTATGTTTTATAAAACTTAATTTAAAACTACGCGACGCATAAATAAAAACGTGAAACTTACACAATATTAATCCTAAAATATGAAAATGATATTTTACAAACCTAATGATATGAGAAACTTTTAGAAAAGGAAAATTATTTTTATAACTATTTATCTAATTATTATTAATTAAAAAACTATTTTAACTATTTAATAATTACCTAAATTACAAGAAAATAGGAAATAAAGCTAGAAAAATAAAATTATGACTTGGAAAAATCTAAAATAACAAAAGAGAATTTTCAAAACTATTTTTATATTTTTCGATTATTTTTCTATTTTTATGAATTTTAAACTATTAAAACTAATTAAATTACTAAAAATTACAAAATAAACTATGAAAATCTGAAAATTACTTTTTTACTTTTATATTTATCTAAACTTAATAAAATGAAAATTATTTTTTGGACTTTTTCCGATTTAATTGTATTAAAAGCTATTTAAAATTACCTAAAAAGCTTTTTAATTAAGAAAAATAGCAAACAGTGTTGGAAAATTATGAAAATTTCAGGAAAACTCTAAAATGATATTATGAATCTAGGAAAATAGAAAAACATGGTGTTGTGTGTAGGAATATGGAATCATATGCTAGTGCTTATGTAATAAGCACTTTAAAAGCCAAAGTGTACCAAAGGGTACCAAACCAACACGAAGCTATATTATGTTAAAATGACCCAAATGCAACTTATTTCAACTACCTTTAACCTCTGATAAGCTAACTCAATGATTTGGATGTTTTGAGTTTTATGCTAAAAATGATTTGAGGGTACTACTTTAAGCCAAGAAATAAGCCACACAATAAGTCAATTTGAAAACCACAAATTGGAACCTCAAGAGGACCTGGTGGCTAATCAGAACCAAAATCGAGATCAAGAGAAGCTCGAGGAGCTTGGAATAAGATTGTCACAATTCTCAAATTCGGTCATTTCTTAAATTAAATATGCATCATATTAATTCATTCATGGCATTTCATTTCACATTAATCGCGTAATTTTTATATTAAATAAACGTTATCGCGTGAGTTATTATTTTGAATATTTAATCCGTTACTTTCAAAAATGATCCCGATATATTTTATACTTACATTTAGTTATAAAAACTATATTTTGAGTTTACCTAGTGTTTTAAATTTATTTGGTACATAAATCGTTAAAGTTATATTATTACGACGTGTTTCTTAAAAATTATACGATAATTATTTTATCACCAAATTTCACAAGGAATGTATTTTTACAATTTTATTATCTCATAACATTCTATTTTGATCTATTAAAACTTACTTGTACCAAAAATTTCCATTTACCTTACTTGTACAATTTCTACACAATTATTTACACTTTGTCAAATATTATACACAATATATATATAAAAAAAAAAAAAAAAAAAAATAATTGAGAATCATAGTCCCCAAAACCGGTTCTTAGGGGGGATGTATGCATTTATTGGTTTGGTGCAAAATTCCTTTTGATTGTACATAACTACACTCCATGCTATATTTTCAACATCATTCATTTCACAATTTCACTTCAATAATTCAAAGGCTAGCAAAAGTTTTCTCTCTCTCTTTGTCCAACCTCCATGACCGCCATCATAAGAAATTTCAAGGAATCACCAAATTTTGCAAGATCAAGTGTATTAACAATCTAGATATACTCTTTATTTGGTTTTGAAATAAAACCAAGGGTATTTAAGTTAATCCTTGTTACTTTCACCTCATCACTATCACTTGTAAGCATATTTTTATCATTTTCAAGTTTCCTCTTCATTTTCATATGTTTCTTTTCATTTTGGAGCTTATATGCATGTTATGTGATTTATACCATTTATTTCATGATTTTAGAAGTTATATATACAATATGGTCATCCTATAATTATTCCCAAGGTATTCTTTGGTCTTGATGGTGATTAGGAACCCATGACACCCTAAGAAGGTGTATGGTAGGATTAGATTAGCTTTGGAGTTGATTTGAAGGGATTAGAATAGGTTTTGTCCGAGAAAAACTATTTTCGATAACTATATTTTTAGGTTCTGTCCTTGTTTCAATTTCTGGAAAAACCGACAGTTGGTACGAAATTTTGGCCTTGATTTTTAGAAAATATACTTTAAAAGCGAATCCGTGGCCTTTTGAGCGGATAAAAGCGGAGTTATAACGAAGCCGTGGTGAATTTTTAAAGTTTGACGACGAAATGTTTTTTTCGAAAATTTCAGCATGCGGTTTTACATATTTCGGGTCAAAACGAGCCTTAAGCTTCACAAATTATTTCGACTTCTCAAAATATATTAGTTTACTTGATACGAAGCTAAGGACATATTTTACGTGAAAGCGGTTTAAAGCGACAAATATATGCACGTTTTTATAAAGTTGCCGTAACTATTATTTTACGAAAAACTATATTATTTTTACGTTACAAGTATTTTATTAGTTGTAAGGGCTATGTTTGCGGTTGTTTTTAACCATGATGTGAAACTTTTATAACGAAATGTCTTCTAGTAAAATCAAGTTCATCGGCCATATTTTTCAAAACAAAAGCCGTTTGTCAAGCGGAGTTATAGTGATTTAATTACGGATGTTCAAACATTGGCGAAACTCATTTTACGCACACAATTAGCAAAAATCACTATCTTTAGCCTTTAATATCTTTATGATCGAGACCTTTTGGACGAAAACTCCTGAACTGAAACTTTTAGATATCGATACAAACTTTCCAAAACCGTCGAGTTCGTTCTCTAACGATCGACGTACACGTTTCGACTAGTTTTCCAAAGCCATTTTTGTTAATTTCATGAAAATTCCGACGACATTGTTTTGCGACGAAAAGTGGTAATTTCACCATAAATCATTATAAAACCATTGTAGGATGACATTTTGACGTAAAACTTGTAAAGTGCTTTTGATTGGTCAAGGCGTCAAAAGAGTATTTTCGACGATAAGTATTATTTTCAAAACTCACAAATGGTATAAATAACATATGAAATGCATGCATAACATTACATTGCAACTCATTGTATATCATATCATTCATAATAGGTCCCGGGATTCATCGCTACATTTCGGTGTAACCACTTTTGTCATCACATATATTCACCAAGTGAGTAATCACACCCCTTTTACCGTTTTACTATATTTTTGGGGCGAAATGCATGAACCATACTTGAATTAAATTGATTCTTACTTTTGTGAACTCTTTTAATTAGAACTTGTGAACTCGAATCAAATCCTTGAACTTAATTACGAAATTATGACTTGTTAGAACTTATTGAACCGTACATGTTATGACCTTGTCCTAAAGTCTCGCCTTGTTGGTGGGCGTCTCAATAAATCTCGCCTAGGTGGTCGAGTGACAAAGAAGTCTCGCCTTGTTGGTGGGCGTCTCAATAAATCTCGCCTAGGTGGTCGAGTGACAAAGAAGTCTCGCCTTGTTGGTGGGCGTCTCAATAAATCTCGCCTAAGTGGTCGGTGACAAAGAAGTCTCGCCTTGTTGGTGGAGTGTCTCAATAAATCTCGCCTAGGTGGTCGGTGACAAAGGAGTCTCCCTTGTTGGAGCGGTCTGAAGCCTCCTATGTTCGGAGCATCCCTACATTATTATATTCATGGTACTATATTGGGAACTATTATGACCACTTACACTTGACTACTTGAAGCACTACATTTTTGTGCAATGGGTTGTGTACACACAGTTGCAAGTTTTGTATGGGCGAATTTGGGCCGAGTGGATACACAATGCCTTTGCTTTGAGAACTATTTTCGTTGACCGAATGCTTTGAATTTTTCTTACGAGTTTTCTTATTTCCGCTAAGCGTGTTTACTCACCAACTATTTTCATAGTTGACCCGTTTTATCTCATGCATTTCGGTGATCGTTAGTAAACTTTTCTATCAAGTCTTGCATAAAGAAGTTTTCACTTGTCGCCAAGTCGTTATGTAATAAAACTCAATATTTTGGAATCTAAACTTTGTAATATATTTGCCGATGATGACTAATCTAGTATTGTAATGGTTTACTCTTTCTTTTAAATATTAATGTTGGTATGTTCTATTATCTTGTGCTTATGTTCCCTCCGTTACACCTCGTGTTTCCGCCTCCGGCGAGGTGTGACAGATTGGTATCGAGCCAAAGGTTATAGAGAATGCCGATTTTTCAAAATAAAAATCACAGACTATAACAGGAATAAATTTTTTTTTTTTTTATTTTATTTTATTAAACATTGAACATCATCCGAGTCAACTAGTCCTATCGTTGCATCGTTAATCATAAATTATACATAACCCGATCAACTATGTCTAATTTATGAAGAACCATGCAATGATAAGAAGGGTATTTTAAATCATGTTTAGTCGAGTCTTTTGAGTCCGGTCACCGAAGTTGCATTGGTCGGGTGGGTATGCATGGCATGTTTTACGTTCACGTCTACATTACCGTACCTTGTTCATATCTTCTCTTTTCCATCTTTCGACTTGTTAGACATATCACGATTACGATCTGTCATGTTTCGATCACTATAACACATTACCACCGTTCGCACCTCATCGACTTCGTTCGAATGTCGTTTACTCAACCCGATGTTTTGGTCCTCTGCAAGATCATGGTTGCAAGAAACACACGCTCGGGAGGTAACAACAATGACAATCCAAACAACAACGCTTTGGAATAGCGGA
Organism: Chrysanthemum lavandulifolium; assembly: GCA_022545495.1. Lineage (NCBI taxonomy): Eukaryota > Viridiplantae > Streptophyta > Magnoliopsida > Asterales > Asteraceae > Chrysanthemum > Chrysanthemum lavandulifolium. The sequence continues at coordinate 72,887,173 of CM040238.1, forward strand.
TCTACTCACCCAAATTATAATACATCTCGATGCTAGGCGAACCAACAACGGAGAAGGTACTTCAAACAATGGACGAAAGCGGCGGGAGGATCACCGGGAAGCCGAGACCGGGGTCAACAAGACAAGAGGCAACGAATAACCGGGAACTATGGGCGACTACCGGGAGCGCAAAGATATAAAGGTCCACATCCTTTGTGTACTCGATGTAATTATCATCACTCGAGGAGCCGCCGAAGGTGCGGCAAATGTGGATGACGGGCCACTTCTCTCGAAATTGCTCAAGCAGGCGGGAATCAGGGCGGAGAAAAGCATGCTACGAGTGTGGAAGTCTAGATCACCTTCGCAATACCGTCCAAAGTGAAAAGAACTCCCAATCAAGGAGGTAATCGTCCAAACTTGGCATTAGCAATAGAAGGCCCACAAGATCGAACATTGAAATTCCTCCCCGCGTGGTCGAGCATTCTATTTGGGTACCGAGGAAGCCCATGACGCTTAACGGGTACATTCTTTTGAGCAACCACTTTATTTACATGCGACATGATTTTGAGTGCATAACTTCCTCCCAATTCTTACCACGTTCACGACCTTGCTTAATTTGAGACCTATTGATATCGACCTTAGTTGTTATATATTTTGTTGATTGGATTTGATTGTGTAAGCAAATCGAATATCGAGCGAATCTTTCAAAAGACTTCATTCAAGGATTTGGCATCCTACCTTTCTAACAACTTGTTTCTAGCTTGATCTAGTGCGGTTCTTGTTTGATGAGTTGCGAAAATCAAGCTAAGAGACAAGTTTACTCAAGTCGGTTTAGTTTAATCTCATGACGGTTCTTGTTTGATGAGTTGTGAGATTAAATTAGAATCGACTACCTAAAGGTCTTTTGAGAGCTACGTTCGATATTGGATAAGTTTACCCTATCAAATCGATCACGCACGCGTACTTAGTTATATGGGGAACCACATGCGCATGGGCATTGATATGATCATTTAGGCTGTTCGTACGAGCATGAACTTTTAGAACTCTTGTCGAGGTTCGGACCATAGTATCGTTAATCGAATCACGGGACGTGATTCACGACATGGGAAGAATGTCACAATTCTCAAATTCGGTCATTTCTTAAATTAAATATGCATCATATTAATTCATTCATGGCATTTCATTTCACATTAATCGCGTAATTTTTATATTAAATAATTTTTATCGCGTGAGTTATTATTTTGAATATTTAATCCGTTACTTTCAAAAATGATCCCGATATATTTTATACTTACATTTAGTTATAAAACTATATTTTGAGTTTACCTAGTGTTTTAAATTTATTTGGTACATAAATCGTTAAAGTTATATTATTACGACGTGTTTCTTAAAAATTATACGATAATTATTTTATCACTCAAATTTCACAAGGAATGTATTTTTACAATTTTATTATCTCATATACATTCTATTTTGATCTATTAAAACTTACTTGTACCTAAAAATTTCCATTTACCTTACACTTGTACAATTTCTACACAATTACTTACACTTTGTCAAATATACACACATAATATATATATACAAAAAAAAAAAAAAAAATAATAATTGAGAAACATAGATCCCCAAAACCGGTTCTTAGGGGGGGATGTATCATTTATTGGTTTGGTGCAAAATTCTCTTTGATTGTACATAACTACACTCCATGCTATATTTTCAACATCATTCATTTCACAATTTCACTTCAATAATTCAAAGGCTAGCAAAAGTTTTTCTCTCCTCTTTGTCCAACCTCCATGACCGGCCATCATAAGAAATTTCAAGGAATCACCAAATTTTGCAAGATCAAGTAATTAACAATCTAGATATACTCTTTATTTGGTTTTGAAATAAAACCAAGAGTATTTAAGTTAATCCTTGTTACTTTCACCTCATCACTATCACTTGTAAGCATATTTTTATCATTTTCAAGTTTCCTCTTCATTTTCATATGTTTCTTTTCATTTTGGAGCTTATATGCATGTTATGTGATTTATACCATTTATTTCATGATTTTTAAGTTATATATACTTATATGGTCATCCTATAATTATTCCCAAGGTATTCTTTGGTCTTGATGGTGATTAGGAACCCATGACACCCTAAGAAGGTGTATGGTAGGATTAGATTAGCTTTGGAGTTGATTTGAAGGGATTAGAATAGGTTTTGTCCGAGAAAAACTATTTTCGATAACTATATTTTTAGGTTCTGTCCTTGTTTCAATTTCTGGAAAAACCGACAGTTGGTACGAAATTTTGGCCTTGATTTTTAGAAAATATACTTTAAAACGAATCCGTGGCCTTTTGAGCGGATAAAAGCGGAGTTATAACGAAGCCGTGGTGAATTTTTGAAGTTTGACGACGAAATGTACATTTTTCGAAAATTTCAGCATGCGGTTTTACATATTTCGGGTCAAAAGCAGCCTTAAGCTTCACAAATTATTTCGACTTCTCAAAATATATTAGTTTACTTGATACGAAGCTAAGGACATATTTTACGTGAAAGCAGTTTAAAGCGACAAATATATATGCGTTTTATAAAGTTGCCGTAACTATTATTTTACGAAAAACTATATTATTTTTACGTTACAAGTATTTTATTAGTATAAGGGCTATGTTTGCGGCGTTTTAACCATGATGTGAAACTTTTATAACGAAATGTCTTCTAGTAAAATCAAGTTCATCGGCCATATTTTTCAAAACAAAAAGCCGTTTGTCAAGCGGAGTTATAGTGATTTAATTACGGATGTTCAAACATTGGCGAAACTCATTTTACGCACACAATTAACAAAATCACTATCTTTAGCCTTTAATATCTTTATGATCGAGACCTTTTGAACGAAAACTCTGAACTGAAACTTTTAGATATCGATACAAACTTTCCAAAACCGTCGAGTTCGTTCTCTAACGATCGGCGTACACCGCTTTTACGACTAGTTTTCCAAAGCCATTTTGTTAATTTCATGAAAATTCCGGCGACATTGTTTTGCGACGAAAAGTGGTAATTTCACCATAAATCATTATAAAACCATTGTAGGATGACATTTTGACGTAAAACTTGTAAAGTGCTTTTGATTGGTCAAGACGTCAAACGAGTATTTTCGACGATAAGTATTATTTTCAAAACTCACAAATGGTATAAATAACATACGAAATGCGTGCATAACATTACATTGCAACTCATTGTATATCATATCATTCATAATAGGGCAGTTTCGGGATTCACGCTACATTTCGGTGTAACCACTTTTGTCATCGCATATATTCACCAAGTGAGTAATCACACCCCCTTTTTACCGTTTTACTATATTTTTGGGGCGAAATGCATGAACCATACTTGAATTAAATTGATTCTTACTTTTGTGAACTCTTTTAATTAGAACTTGTGAACTCGAATCAAATCCTTGAACTTAATTACGAAATTATGACTTGTTAGAACTTATTGAACCGTACATGTTATGACCTTGTCCTAAAGTCTCGCCTTGTTGGTGGGCGTCTCAATAAATCTCGCCTAGGTGGTCGAGTGACAAATAAGTCTCGCCTTGTTGGTGGGCGTCTCAATAAATCTCGCCTAGGTGGTCGGTGACAAAGAAGTCTCGCCTTGTTGGTGGGCGTCTCAATAAATCTCGCCTAGGTGGTCGAGTGACAAAGAAGTCTCGCCTTGTTGGTGGAGCGTCTCAATAAATCTCGCCTAGGTGGTCGAGTGACAAAGAAGTCTCGCCTTGTTGGTGGAGTGTCTCAATAAATCTCGCCTAGGTGGTCGAGTGACAAAGGAGTCTCCCTTGTTCGGGAAGCCTCCCTACATTATTATATTCATGGTACTATATTGGGAACTATTATGACCACTTACACTTGACTACTTGAAGCACTACATTTTTGTGCAATGGGTTGTGTACACACAGGTTGCAAGTTTTGTATGGGCGAATTTGGGCCGAGTGGATACACAATGCCTTTGCTTTGAGAACTATTTTCGTTGACCGAATGCTTTGAATTTTTCTTACGAGTTTTCTTATTTCCGCTAAGCGTGTTTACTCACCAACTATTTTCATAGTTGACCCGTTTTATCTCATGCATTTCGGTGATCGTTAGTAAACTTTTCTATCAAGTCTTGCATAAAGAAGTTTTCACTTGTCGCTACAAGCCGTTATGTAATAAAACTCAATATTTTGGAATCTAAACTTTGTAATATATTTGCCGATGATGACTAATCCGGTATTGTAATGGTTTACTCTTTCTTTTAAATATTAATGTTGGTATGTTCTATTATCTTGTGCTTATGTTCCTTCCGTTACACCTCGTGTTTCCGCCTCCGGACTTTAAGAGGTGTGACATTTCTATTTTATCCAATCCAATGTCTCTCGAACTAACCCAAATCCATGTCTGCATCACCTATCACCATATCTCGCATCAATTTTGCCCTTACTTTGACTTTTGTTGACCAGATTCCAAAGATGCTTGAAAATTGAATATAGGCTTACAAAAAGCTATTATAAGCTTATATAAGCTTATATGAGCTTATAAATAAGCTGCTAGAGATTTGAAGATAAGAAATTGAAACCTAAATTTGCAACAGTGGACAAAAAACATGAAATGTAAACTCAAACTTGAATTGATGCTTGAAGAAAGTTGCAATACACTTAAATAACTTTGTTTGATACAAAATAACTGGAAAATACAATTAAGAACTGTTTAAGACATTATAAGCTTGAAAACGACATACACTTAAAGAAATAAACTAACTACTACTTCTCTTGCCTCTTTCTTGCCTCTTTTATGCTCCAAAAAGCATCCACGTGGCCTTCTGAGAGAATCCCACCACTTTGTTTGGCCAATGGGAGAGTTTGGAGTGTGTTGGCTGCTTTTATCATTTTGGCGGGAAACATGGATTTGACTTGTAGGCCTGTGTTAGCTGCTAGGGGGGGTGGCATTTATTGTGGGGGGTTAGTGATGATGAGGGGGTGGTGGAAAGGTGATGGGAGAGGGCTGAGGGTTGCAGGCAAGTTGGAAGACACAGGTGGAAGGGATAAACAGTAGGTGGCGGGCAAAGGGAGGGGTACTGTTTGTTTGACTTGGGGTTTGACTTGGGCCGTCCAAAATGAGAAAAGACAGGGGTCAAAGGTATAAAGGCAGGGGGGTCAAATGTAGTTTTGACAAGTCTTGGCTTTAGCTTAAATGACAAGGACTAGATTGTAATTTCTGAAATTTTGAAGGACCATTCCTGCCATTTTTCCAAAGTTGTTACAAGGACTAAAACTGACAACCTTCAATAGTACAAGGACTAGTTTTGACAATTTCAATTTTCCAAGGACCAAACTTGACATTTTTGAAAGTTGAGGGACCTTTTCGCCATTTAACAAAAAATTTATTCAAGGACCATTTTGACAACTTAGAATATTTCAGGGACCTTGAATAACATTTTTCTTTATTTAGATTTACCAGGACTGCTTTTGACAACTTTTGAAACTTGGGGACTAAAGCGCCAATTATGCAAACTTGATACGTTTTCACCGATTTTGATATTTTTGCATTTAAAACACATAAAACACTTATTTGTGATATTTTATCATTCGATGCATTTCGAGTGTTTTCGGATGTTTTGCGGTTTAATTGGTACAAAATGATGAGTATTTACACACTCATCGCCCCCCACACTAAGATATTGCTAGTCCCTAGCAATGATTTGAGAAAAATTAATGGATTTCATCTCTTTACCAAAAGCCATTACTCGGAGTAGCCAAATGTTTCAGTTCAAGTAAGAACCTTGGTACACCGATAACCAAATGATTTTGAGCAAATCACCGCCCAACGGATTTGATTTGTCTTTACGAAGCCGTTTGCTCGGACTAGCCAACTCTTAGATAAAATATCTTTGGTGAGTGATTACCAATTATGGTTTTCCAACCGCCTTTACCACAAGCCATAAACTTGCGGGCTAGCCAACTCTTTACTTTTTAGGATATGGTGGTGAATACCATACAATTTTGGGCAAATTGTAAGCCATCAACGGATTTGAGATATCTTTACCAAGAGCCGTTTGCTCTGGATTAGCCAATCCTTATGTGGGTTAGACATGGTGGATCGATAACCATAAGATGAGTAAGTGTAAAACACTTACTCCAAAAAAATTTGGCCAAAATGGGGAATTAGGCGGTATAATTACATGATAAAATTTGTGAGAATTCCCCACACTTAGAAATGAATATTGCCCTCAATATTCAAAGTACCGCGGTTATGCGAAACATAGAACGTAAAAGGGATATACTACGGCCATTATTTAGCAAGGATTTTTTTTTTTTTTTTTTTTTTGAAAATCTTATATATACACAACATGTGGGCAACTCCCCACACTAGGGTGGTAGAAAGTAGAAAGAAGAGGCTAAACCTGTCAAGTTTTGTCACACAAGCTAGCCACTTTTGAATGGCTAACCGTAACAAACTTGACGATTTCGTAAATATGGGTGACAACCCATATGGCATCTTCTGTTTTGATACCGAGTCGCTAGCTTGACTCGATCCCGCATTCATTGGTTCATGGGAAAGTTTGTAGATCCGGGACAATCACGGGAGGAATGTCCTCTCCAAAGTAATGCTTCAACCGATGACCATTCACTTTAAAGTTTGGACCATCGGGTTGAGATAACTCAATGGTGCCATAAGGATAAACCTTAGTGATAGTAAATGGACGCACCAACGGATTTAAGCTTTCGAGAAAATCTTCAATCTTGAATTGAAAAGAAGGACTCGATCACCAACGTTGAAAACGCGGTTCTTGATTTTAGAGTCATGAATCTTCTTTGTCTTTTCTTTGTAGACCAAAGAGTTCTCGTATGCTTGATCACGAGTTCATTTAATTCATTCATTTGAACTTTCGGTGATCACCACTGTATCGAATATCGGTTGGCATGCTTCAAGGCCCAAGATGCCTTGTGCTCTAGCTCAACCGGTAGATGACATGCCTTCCGCACACAAGCTTGTATGGAGTACACGATGGGTGTTTTATAAGTCGTCCGGAAGGCCCAGTGAGCGCGTCATCTAGCTTATCCGACCAAGAGGCACGGTTGCCGCCAACCGTCCTCTAATTCTTTAATCCTCGGTTGGAAACTTCCACTTGCCCACTAGTTTGGGGTGGCACGCAGAGAGAGACGGTGAGTTACACCATACTCGCATGACTCTTTCAAACCGGTCATTGCGAAATGCGTACCACGATCACCGATTATGGCTCGTGGAGTTCCAAACCTAGCAAAGAGAGATTTCAAGAATTTCACAACAACTCGGCGTCATTGGTATGCAAAGCCTTAGCTTCAACCCATTTTGACAAGTAGTCAACGACCACGAGTATGTACTTATTACCGCGAGAAGAAGTGAAATGGCCCCATAAAGTCAATGCCCCGGATGTCAAAATCTCACACACTTGAATGGCGTTTGTGGCATTTCATTCCTTTGTGAGATATTCCGTGACGTTGACAAGCGTCGCGTGCTTTGACAAATTGTGGGCATCCTTATAGATAGTGGGCCAATAAAACCGGAATCAAACACCTTTTTGGCGGTGTAGTTGGGGCTATGATGTCCCCAAGTGGGTCCGTAATGGCAAGCTTTGAGAATGTCAATAGCTTCGACCATATATACATCGCGGATGACTTGATCGCGCAAATTTTAAACAAGTAGGGTCGTCCCGTAGTAATGTTTAACATCTTTGAAGAATTTGTTCTTCCGTTGGGACGACATCCCTTTCACTATGAAGTTACCCGCATGGTAATTTGCGAAATCAACAAACCATGGGGTAGTAGAATCTCCACGAAAAGAAACCGCATTGAGTGTCTCGAGAGGAAATGTTTCATTTATTTCCTTTTCTCGAAAACATCTTGGTGAGGTTCTCTAATCGGGACAGATGATCGTGACAAGGTTCTCGACTCCTTTTTTATCACGTATAATGATATCAAATTCACGGAGGAGAGAACCCAACGAACAATCTCGGCTTTGCATCTTGTTTTGCAAAGAGATATTTAAGAGCCGAGTGATCCGTATACACTACGCATTTGGTCAAGATGAGGTATGGTCGAAATTTCTCAAACGCATACACCACGCCTAATAGTTCTTTTTCAGTAGTGGTGTAATGTGTCCGAGCTTGATCATAGTTTTGCTTGCGTAGTGGATAATTTGAAAATGCTTGGTTTTCGTTGCCCCAAGACCGCACCGATAGCAAAATCACTTGCATCGCACATGAGCTCAAAGGTAAATCCCGATCGGGGCAACTAGAATGGGTGCTTCCGTAAGTTTTTCTATAGTGTTTCAAAAGCTCGACGCCTCATGTGAGAGAAGATAAAAGGAGCTTCTTTTTCAAGAAGATGGGTCATAGGCGAGCGATTTTGGAAAAATCATGTATGAATCTGCGATAAAACCCGGCATGACCAAGAAAACTCCTAATACCTTTGAAGGTAGTAGGATGAGGCGCTTAGCAATAACATCAACTTTGCTCTATCGACCTCAATCCCATTTTGGAAATCTTATGGCCAAGGACTATGCCTTCTTTGACCATAAAGTGGCTCTTCTCCCAATTTAGACAGAGATTGGTGTCTTCACACCGTTTAAGCATTTTGTCTAAATGGGAGACATGTCTGAAATGAATCCCAATGACCGAGAAGTCATCCATAAACACCTCCATTGTTTCCGATCATGTCGTGGAAAATGGCCATCATACATCGTTGGAGCGTGCGTGAGCATTACATAAGCCAAAAGGCATACGTTTGTAGGCAAAAGTTCCGTATGGGCGGTGAATGTGGTCTTCTCTTGATCCCGTGGATCAATGGGGATTTGAAAGTAACCCGAGAAACCATCAAGGAAACAATAGTATTCGTTTCTGCTAATCTCTCAAGCATCTGGTCCATGAAGGGTAGAGGAAAATGGTCTTTACGGTGGCGTCATTCAACTTACGATAGTCAATACACACACGCCATCCGTAACCAATCGAGTTGGAATTAACTCGTTTTCTTCATTCGTGACAATGATTATGCCACCCTTTTTGGAACACAATGAATTGGGCTAACCCAAGGACTATCGAGATTGGGTAAATCAATCCTGCATCAAGAAGTTTGATAACCTCCTGTTTGATAACATCATGGATTTTGGATTCACCTTCTCTCGATGTTGAACTATTGGTTTGAAGTCATCCTCCATCAAGATTTTGTGAGTACAAAATTCGTGGTTAATACCCTTAATGTCGGAGAGTTTCCAAGCAATTGCTTGCTTGTGTGACTTCAAGACCTTTATGAGAGCGATCTTTTCATCTTTACTCAAATCTCGAGCAATAATGACAGCAATTTATCATCGCCTTCAAGAAATGCATACTCAAGATGAGGTGGTAAGTCCTTAAGTTCGACTTCAGAAATTCTTCGCTTTCTCAACCGACTTGACTTCCTTGTTATGAAGTTTGACGGGAGGGAGTGGAGGAGAAGTGTCCTGATTTAACAATTTCTCAAGAATAAGAATATCTCCTCCGGATTAATCTCATGGAGATTAATTTCTTCCGAATTGCATCACTAGGGTGAGGGGTTGATGAGTGATCATCTTGAAGCAACTTCTCAATGAGAAGTATGTCCCCTCGATGTCAATTGAAGCGTGATCAATTTCCCATGGAACGTAATCACTAGCCAAGTATGCTTCAATCTCTTCCAAGATGAAGCTCGCCTCAAACGGAGTGAGAGAAGGAGTAGAATTGGCTATGATAGGTTGAGAAGATGTGGTGGGATTCCCACTCACGTAATTATGAGAATAACCAAGAACTTCTTGAGAGTACTCTTCGAAGCAACATCAATGATATCTATTCGGTTAACCGACTCGTAATCATAGTTTGCGGAGTACCCAAGTTTGATCAAGGTTAAAGTGATGACTTCATTACCAACACGTAATGTGATTTCTTGCTCAAATACATCAATGAGAGCACGGCCCGTTCTCGTGAATCCTCTTCCAACAATGAGAGGAACCCGTGGATCAAGATCGAAATCAACAACTACAAAGTCGGTGGAAAATGGAACTTTCCTACTTTCACAAACACGTCCTCGACAATTCCAAGAGGACGGGATATTGTACGATCCGCAAGCTCGAGAGTCATGCATGTAGGAGTAAGATCCGAAGAGAAAGTTTCTTCCATATTGAATGAGGCATCGTTTATGCTTGCACCAAGATCGGCTAAGGCAAAGCATTCAACCATTCACGGAAATACACAAGGTAAGAGGAACTTTCCGGGATCTCCAAGCTTCTCGGGAAGCTTCTTCAAGATAATCGCAGAGCATTTCTCGTTCAAAGGAGTTTTAGCCATTTCAAACGACTTTTCCTTGTTGCTTAACATGTGTTTGAGAGTTGATGCAAACTTGGGCATCAACATGATAGCATCCGCTGCTTATGTCAAAATGAAGTTCTTGGAAAATTTGAAAGAATTTTTCCATTTGTTGACCGGCTTTCTCGCGAGCTTTGGCTCATGTAAACGTGATGGGTAAGGAATAGAAGTTTTGTATTTGGGGTTACCAACCGAGGTTCAAAAACAACTCCGTGATTGGATTTTGGTTTCGGACAACCCGAGGATGGACATTCTTTGGTACTTCGTTATTAGTAGGAAGTTCCTTGTCCTTTGTTGCCTCGAGTTCACTTTCCACTACCTTCGGGAGAAGAAGAAGAGGTAGTAGGAATGGCGGGTCCATCATATGAAACACCACTTCGGTTGTGATCGCCTTTGCATCGCCCCTCGGATTAGCGATCGTGTTGCTAGGTAAAGTACCGAGCCCGAGGGTCGATCATTTAAAGACTTCTTTAATTCAATGATCCGACCGACCAACAACTGTTTGTCTCCTCTTGAGTCTTCATGAATTGCTTTAAAAGCTCATCGACGTTGATACAGGAGGAGGTGGAGGATAATTTGAGGTCCGTATGTTCGGTTATAGCGAATTCCCTTGATTAGGATTCATATTCCCACGAAATTGATTCCCTCGATTGTAAGTGTTTTGATTAAGATTTCCTTGATGTTGGAAACCTTGATTGGGTCCGAATAGAAATTACCTTGGTTTTGATAACCTTGGTTCATTCTTGGTTGGTTCTCGATTCCGGTTAGGATTCGTTGAAACCGGTGGTGCTCGATAAGTGTTAGCACGGTAGTTTGGTTCATTTTGAGGACGGTATTGATTAACTCCTTGATTTGAAGTACCGGCTATAGCATTGGCTTCAAACGGACTACCATCGGTGGCGCAGATTGTAGTATGCATGAGGACCACCACAAGTAACACAAACTTCAACTTTCTTCACTTCACCATATGATGGTGCTTGTGTGAAAGTGACTTTCTTTGGTTAGCAAGAACCAAAGCTCGAACAATATCCGTGAGTTTGTCAATCTTAGCATCGGTGCTAGATGTACTCACGGAGATGAAGTAGAAGGTCCAAGATTAGACTCGATGATGATATGTCTTTGTGCGGAAAGGATGGACTGGGACTTGTTTTCAATGATTTGCAAGGCTTCTTTTGTGGTCTTGCTCAAGAAATTACCTCCTGGAGGCATTTAAAGAGTCTTGATTAGTCCGGTTCGGACCGTTGTAGAAAGTATCCATTTGCATTAACTCGGAAAACCATGATGCGGACACTTACGGAGCAATTCTTTGTAACGATCCCATGCCTCCCGAATGATTCATCAAATCTTTGAGAGAATTTCATTATCTCATTCTTAAGACTTGTAGTTCGGGATGGAGGATAGAATTCGTTAACAAACTTTGTGACTAGATCTTCCCATGTCTCAATGGAACGAGGGGTTGTTTCTCAAGCCAATTCCGGCTTGTCCTACAGAAAATGGGAACGAAGAAGCTTGATAGCTTCATGTGGGACATTCTTGTACTTGATGGTAGATGCAATCTTGTTAAACCATCGAATGTGTGCATGAGGATCATCCCGCTCAAAACCATAGAATTGGCTTTGGGTTACAGATTAAGTAACCCGGTTTGAGCTCAAAAGTATCGCCCACGATGGTGGGACAACAATAGCATCTCCGTAACCCTCGATGGGTGCTTGAGAAGCTCATTCATCGGCTTGTCTTCGCCATTACGGTGGTGGTGGTGGTAGACGCCTCGATCACGGTGAAGGAGCCGAACGTCCTCACGTCTACGAGGAATCTTTCCAAGTTCGAAAGTGGGCTTGTAGAACTGGAAGAACGAGCGCATGCACTAAGTATAAAATCGGTTTTCAAAACAAATGCGAGGCAAAACGACAAGTGAACTTAACCAATAATCACAAATGAAATGGCTTTTTGAAAAAGGTACACCAAATCACAAGGACACAAAGGCAAGTTTTAAATCGATGTTCGGGAACTTATTATGGTCACCGTTAGTAGGTGTAATGCCTTGATTTGCGGTGGTTGATTTTATGTATCTTAAGTATCACCGAAAAGACGAGGTATAGATTTGTCTTGATGGGTTTAAAACTTTTGGACAATATTTTTGGTATCGTCTCGTTTAACCAAATCGTATTTCTTTAAGAATCACCTTAAGAGAAACACAAGATAGAAAACGTTACGATTGTTTTGTTGTTTTATATTTTTTGGTGTTTTAACACTTTAGGAAAAGTGTTAATGAACTTTTGATTTTGTTATAACTTTATAGAAAACTTTTACAAAAGGTGGTATATGTGCAAGTGCACGGGTCTCGAAAATATTTAGACCACGCTTCTGACCTCCCGTGGTGGCGCCAAAATTTGGTTGTTGCAAAACCGTCAAGTTTTCTCACGCAGCTAGCCACTGTGAATGACCAGCCGTAAGGAACTTAAAACACTCAAACACCAATTGCAATTTAGATCGAGAATACGATGGATTCCCGGTCGTTAAGTCCCACGGAGGATGACCGTGTTTAACACAATCGATTGTCGAATAACCACTAAGGATAGTGATCAAGAAAGATTTTTGATGGATAATTACCTAAAGAAAAGATTAACAAATTACAGCGACTTAAATGCAAATTAAAGAAAATAAAAGATAAAATATATTAAATAAACGCTATCACTATTTTTACAATGATGTTTTTGATTTTATGTTTTTATAAAACTTAATTTAAAAACTACGTGACGTACAAATAAAAACGTGAAACTTACACAATATTAATACTAAAAATATGAAAATGATATTTTTACAAACCTAATGATATGAGAAACTTTTTAGAAAAGGAAAATTATTTTTATAACTATTTATCTAATTATTATTAATTAAAAAAACTATTTTTAACTATTTAATAATTACCTAAATTACAAGAAAATAGGAAATAAAGCTAGAAAAATAAAATTATGACTTGGAAAAATCTAAAATAACAAAAGAGAATTTTCAAAACTATTTTATATTTTTCGATTATTTTCTATTTTTATGAATTTTAAACTATTAAAACTAATTAAATTACTAAAAATTACAAAATAAACTATGAAAAATCTGAAAATTACTTTTTACTTTTTATATTTATCTAAACTTAATAAAAATGAAAAATTATTTTTTGGACTTTTTTCGATTTAATTGTATTAAAAGCTATTTAAAATTACCTAAAAGCTGCTTTTAATTAAGAAAAATAGTAAGCAGTGTTGGAAAATTATGAAAATTTCAGGAAAACTCTAAAATGATATTATGAATCTAGGAAAAATAGAAAAACATGGTGTTGTGTGTAGGAATATGGAACTGCTATGCTAGTGCTTATGTAATAAGCACTTGAAAAAGCCAAAGTGTACCAAAAGGGTACCAAACCAACACAGAAGCTATATTATGTTAAAATGACCCAAATGCAACTTATTTCAACTACCTTTAACCTCTGATAAGCTAACTCAACAGATTTGGATCTTTTGAGTTTTATGCTAAAAACAGATTTGAGGGTACTACTTTAAGCCAAGAAATAAGCCACACAATAAGCTGAATTTGAAAACCACAAATTGGAACCTCAAGAGGACCTCGGTGGCTAACTGTAAACCAAAACTGAGATCAAGAGAAGCTCTGAGGAGCTTGGAATAAGATCTGCAAGAACTGGATAAAGCTCACTCGATCGAGCTTGTGAACAGCAATCGAGCCCTTTTTGACATGCTCCTTTGAAGCTTTTAGAAAATTTCTAAAATTCTACAAAAATGACCATAAGAAATTAGACCTGTTGAACTTTAAAAAACCAGAGTTTCATTTGATTTGGTCCAAGAATGAACCCAAGAAAAATCCTTCTAGTTGGCCAAAAACTAGTAATTTCAACTTTTGACTTTTTAAAGCAGTTGAGATTATTTGACTTTGGTGAGATTTGAATCCAATTTTATGACTGATTATGAAGTATTATGATGGAATAAGCCCAATACAAGCAATGTTTAAGACTTTTAAACACAAAATAAGTTTTTGCTAATCTAAAATCACAACAGTTAAGATAGCAACACAGATTTGAGATTATGTTGACTTTAAGAGTTGCAAGCACAATATTTTGACTGATATGAGCTCAAAAGAGCTTAACAAGCATGAAACAACTAAAAACAACCACTGACTAAACCTTTAAGACAGAATAAGCTATCAATCCAAACACCCTTGATTTCACTGATATGAACTAAAAACTCAACAAACTACTGAACTAGCATGTGATTATGATCAAACTGAGTTAAAATAACTTAAATACTACTTAATGAACAGATTAGAACTACTTGAGGCTACAAAAACATATTATGCTAAAAGGTGAGCTTGAACTTACTTATAATCCCTAGCCACAATGGCTTGCAAACAGTGAACCCAAGAACCTCTAACCTATTTTATCCAATCCAATGTCTCTGAACTAACCCAAATCCATGTCTGCATCACCTATCACCATATCTGCATCAATTTTGCCCTTACTTTGACTTTTGTTGACCAGATTCCAAAGTTGCTTGAAAATTGAATACAGGCTCACAAAAAGCTATTATAAGCTTATATAAGCTTATATGAGCTTATAAATAAGCTGCTAGAGATTTGAAGATAAGAAATTGAAACCTAAATTTGCAATAGTGGACAAGAAACATGAAATGTAAACTCAAACTTGAATTTATGCTTGAAGAAAGTTGCAATACACTTAAATAACTTTGTTTGATACAAAATAACTGGAAAATACAATTAAGAACTGTTTAAGACATTATAAGCTTGAAAACGACATACACTTAAAGAAATAAACTAACTACTACTTCTCTTGCCTCTTTCTTGCCTCTTTTATGCTCCAAAAAGCATCCACGTGGCCTCGAGAGAATCCCACCACTTTGTTTGGCCAATGGGAGAGTTTGGAGTGTGTTGGTCGCTTTTATCATTTTAAGGAAACATGGATTTGACTTGTAGGCTGTGTTAGCGCTAGGGGGGTGGCATTTATTGTGGGGGTTAGTGATGATGAGGGGTGGTGGAAAGGTGATGGGAGAGGTCGAGGGTTGCGAGCAAGTTGGAAGACACAGTGGAAGGGATAAGCAGTGGGTGGCGGGCAAAGGAGGGTACTGTTTGTTTGACTTGGGGTTTGACTTGGGCAGTCCAAAATGAGAAAAGACAGGGGTCAAAGGTATAAAGGCAGGGGGGTCAAATGTAGTTTTGACAAGTCTTGGCTTTAGCTTAAATGACAAGGACTAGATTGTAATTTCTGAAATTTTGAAGGACCATTCCTGCCATTTTTCCAAAGTTGTTACAAGGACTAAAACTGACAACCTTCAATAGTACAAGGACTAGTTTTGACAATTTCAATTTTCCAGGGACCAAACTTGACATTTTTGAAAGTTGAGGGACCTTTTCTGCCATTTAACAAAAGATTTATTCAAGGACCATTTTTGACAACTTAGAATATTTCAGGGACCTTGAATAACATTTTTCTTTATTTAGATTTACCAGGGACTGTTTTTGACAACTTTTGAAACTTGGGGACTAAAACGCCAATTATGCAAACTTGATACGTTTTCACCGATTTTGATATTTGTGCATTTAAAACACATAAACACTTATTTGTGATATTTTGTCATTCGATGCATTTCGAGTGTTTTCGGATGTTTTGCGTTTAATTGGTACAAAATGATGAGTATTTACACACTCATCAAAGACCACAAGTATAATGTTAGAAACCCCGATATCGAGATCAAATCTCTTTTCTCCATATCATTGAGCTCATCATACGCCTTTGTCCATCAATTCCATAGATCATTGTTCCATCTGCAACTATATCAATTAAGTCTCTTGTAGTCTCAATCGATAAGGTCCTTCATCAATAGACTTGAGAATGTTGACTCCGTTTTCCTTTCCAAGATAGTACAATCGATTTGTTGTGCCCAAGAGTCGTAGTCGGTTCATCAAGCATGGGTAGACTAGTATCTGAACCACCGCTTGAACATCCTCCGCAACAAGTGGAGATGATTGTAGATACGTTGGTAGACATGTTAACAGATTACACGGATTTTATAACTCTATGATTAAACCGAAATAGATTCTTTCACGGATTTTACTAAATCAAGAGAAAACCGTATTACAACCAAAAATAAACCAAGTCGCTACGAATTCTTGAACCAAGTCGCTAATCACCAAGTCGCTAAGTCACAAGTCGCTAGTGCACCAAGTCGCTACACAGTCAAGTCGCTAAAGAGCAACTCGCTAAGGTCCAAGTCGCTAAGCACCAAGTCGCTAAGCAGTCAAGTCGCTAAAGAGCAACTTGCTAAGTTCCAAGTCGCTAACACCAAGTCGCTAAGAATCTTAAGTACAGGTCGCTAACAAAATTGAAAGCAAGTCGCTACCTTCACCAAGTCGCTAGCCGTAGTGGAGAATCCACTAAGTTGTACTACTTGTCGGCTTGTCTCAATAGACAAGTCGCTAGGATCAAGTCGCTACTAAAAAGCACTACAACTCGCTACCTTTTTCTGAAGCAAGTCGCTATGATGAAATTCACTACGAGAACCAAGTTGCTACCAATAAAAACTTCAAAAACACACTTTTCAATCCAAAACAAGCTCAACCACAGTGATTCAAGCTTACCAAATCAAAACCCAAGCACATACAATGATTCTAAACACAAAAGTACACCCAAAATTCAAACTTTAACAGTAAAAATGATCCAAATGATGCAAAAACTACTAAACTTTTTCAAACTCAAAAACTATCTAAAACCACTAGAAATCCAAGTATATGTAAGAGAGATGATCAAACCTTGGCTCTTGATACCATTTGTAACATATTGGATTTCACAAACACACTAAACCATAAACATAAGAGGCGTATACAAGATGTTTTAGAGAGAGAAAGTTAGAGGTTGAGAACTTTAGTGGGAGAAAGAAAAATCTTATTATGAGCTCCAACTCTCTACCTTGGGAGGTAGAGAGTATTTATAGTCTTTACATAAATCGCCACCTACGGGCTGTGGATCAGGCATACAGTGGGTAAAGACCCGTCCGTCCTCCACGGTGTTACTTAACTAAATACTACTTAACATTAACTAATCTACGACTACGAGCTTTAACGATTACATATACTTGAGGTGACCGACTCTTTAATAATCAGATTTACTAAATCCTAACATGTCTATTTTGATTAAATGGACGTCCAAATGAAGAATAAATGAACTAGAGTTGTGGAGTTTTAAAAAGAAAGAATATCTTTACTGTTTAACAAATTTAGATGTAAAATGTGTACATACTTTTACGTCGTGTCTCCCATTCTTGTTTTTTAAATGAATGTTACACGTACCCAAGGTTGCTGCATGCAAGGCATTGTATCATTATTGGTTTATGTATGCATGTTATAAGCGTCTTTAATGTAGTAAATACTTGTTATGAATCCATTGTCTAGTCATGAATGGCTTATGTGTGAATGAATATATCAATAGATGGTGCATGATAAAACAATGAAAGTGTTGTTGGAGATAAGTTAAAAACTGTTAGTACAAAGGATAAAATCTATGTTTTAAAAAAAAACTGAATCAACTTCTCGCGATATGCTAGCGCGGTGTCAACAGGATCATCAACTTGCAACGATAGACCATGTGCCGGTCGATATAAAATATACAAACCACACACCACAATCACCAAAATCCCCTTGCTTAGGAACGTTTTGCTAACCTAAATGAAATCTTATAGTCATTCGGATGTATTCCATTCTTATCAAAAACGTTTGCTTGGTCTAGAACAACTGGTAGTTTGGCCTGTAGAATAACAGAAACTGTTAAAATAAATAAACGGGTGATCTTGTTAGAGGTTTGTCAAAAACATTTTACTATATAATCGAAATACCCACGTTTGTCACCAAATTATTCATGAAACAAAGTTGTTTGTTCAAGTCGGATTAAATATTTTATGTAGTATATTGTTGTTAATTATAGATGTGTTCAAAAGTATTATATGTTTCTTATTCGTGATTCGTATACAAGGTTCGAATATTTGACATGTGATTCGATATATTTTTATGCATAATAGATTTCATTTCAATACATTAAAGGATAACAAAATACAGCAACGAAGCAACGACATTCATGAAGATACCAAAACACAAAATATGAAAATGATAGAACATGAGAGAGAGCACATAACAAGCTAGGAGTAGAGGTTTAATATTTTTTGCGCATATTTGCCAGAAAGGAGATTTTTTAAGAACTTGGAGCTGAGTCTCATTCATGAGCCTCATCAGCGTCCTGTTTTTCTCAAGCTCCTCATCCTAAATTTCACGCAGATTTCCAAACAAGACCGGCAATCTCGGACCCAACCACACTCCAACCGCTTGATCTCGCTCACCTCTCACAAGGCAACGACGAGTAAGGTCGATCACCTTTGCATGCATGTCACTTAAGAACTTGAAGTCACGCTCATTGTCACGCATAAAAGCAGTGTTAACCATGTCTTTAAGTAAGTTATCCATTTCTTTTGTAGTAAATTGTGTTGTGGGTAGTGGGTGTCCCTTGACAAAAGTTGTATGAAAATGGAATATATGTTGTCCATTTATATAACCCAAATGAGGTGGAGGTGGGGTGACATGGAGTTTATTTTGAATTGAAGTCTATCTGAATTAATGTGGATAGTCAAGTGGTGAATAGTTGAGTCTTGTCAAGTAATTACAATTGCACATTATGCCAAGTTTAATTAATGAAGCTTCTCTAGTACTCAAACGATTCCTGGCCACAAGATAACCAACTTGGGTATCTAGTTTCAATTTGGGGGCAACTAAACCAGTTAGCCTTTTGTTTAGTTCCAAATGCAACAAAATTTTATGCCCCTTGGGTTAGGAAAATTATTACTTAAGTATGTTGTTTACATACACGCCATTAAACAGGTTTATGTTGATTAGTTTTTGGTTACATCAACTAACACACATATGCTATTATTAGGTGTACATATACTTTATATTTTATGTAATAATACACTACCATAATATAACTTACATTTTATATCATAAAGTCTGAGTAAGTGTGCACTTGGCTGTGCTATCTTCAATATTGCATGGATATTTTGTAAAAAAACCCAAATCGAGGATGCACATTAGTAGGACAAACTTTATTAATGAGGAAAGGACGTACTGAAATGATGGTGCTAGCTAGTGGCATGTACTTGAAGGGAACTAGTCCATTAATTTTCACGTTTAAATAATGCACAAAAAAAGACACAATGAAACTTGTGTCGAACAAGTTAATATTTTTGGGCAAGCACATAGATACGATGGGCAACTAAATCATATGTGGGCCAACTAAATCATGAAACTTAGGTGTAGTTCAAAATTAAAAGTTAACAAGCTTGGTAGCTAAGTATGTATTTCCTATAATCGTATTATATGTGCGAGACACAATGTAAATTAAAATCAGGAAAATAAATTGTTAAATTACAGAAGCAAGCAGATTCATGTTGTTTATTTTTGGTTGGTTCTAGTTAACCTAAATATTTTTTAGATACTCTGTTGCTGGTTGTGGTATTCCTTTGATGTTACTACTATAGACAAGTAAGTATAACAAATGTTTTTGAGATACTCTGTTGTTGGTTGTGGTAAACAAAAATTGGGGTTTAAAATAAGAAGGACAGTTTATTAATGGTGAATAGATGTAAGGAAATGATGATGGTACATAGTGGCATGTACTTGAAGGGAACTAGTGTGCAGAAAACTCAAAGTCAAACTGCTACAACACAACACCCAAGAAACTTTGGCCAACAATAAATTTGTTATGGGGCAACTAGACACAATTAATGGGCAACTAGTCACAAGCATGGTGTCTGGTCACAAAATATAAAAAATTATAAGTTTATTTATGTATGTGTTGTCTGTAAATGTATTATATACGTTGGTTATAACAAGCATGGTGTCTGGTCATAAAGTATAACAAACACGTAATAATATGACTGTGTTATAATAAGAAGATACCTGTAAGCACTCCTTAACACGGACATACCATGCGCGTGACTCATAGTCACACGTGTCGCCACTATCATAGAATGTTACCACTCCTGTAGGTATGTTAAATTGGGCAAGACACCAGTGTTTAACAGTCTCGTTGAGAGGAATAAAAATCTAAAAGAAAATTGGCGGTGTATTAGGATATAGTTAGTCAACGTATAAAATTAATAAAATTGACGTTTTATTATTGTGGTCAAAGGTATATACAAGAATACAATTGTCGTGTTTGTATGTTAAAAAGTCAGCTAATGTGGTGAACATTGTTCAAAGCAGGGATGGAGTTGACCAAGTGCAAGGCAAAGTTGTCAACTCCACCTTAACCTTACTTTAACTGTTGTTTCAGTTATCATGGTCTTGTAAACTTTTGCAACATATTTGTGCTGTTGACATAGCTTACTGCTGGTAAGCTTTATGTTACTTGCGAATGGACGGTTTAGATAATGAAGAAAATCTTGATGCCTGGGGTTGGGTTTTATGGAAACTACTGCTTTTGGGAAACTTATCTGCTTATGTAGTTCCTGATATGTTGCTCCAACTGTTAACTACTGCTTGTGTTATCATAACTGCTGCTAGGGTATTCATTATACTGCTGGGATCGCATGACTACAACTGGAGGGGTCAGTTTTTGGAAAGCAGCCTTATATAATAGCAGTGTAAGAAGCAAACAATTGTGGCCAATTCCACCACTGAAGGTGAGTATGTAGCTGCTGCACGTTCTAGGACTACGTTGAAGGCTCAACTAGTCATTCAAGGCTTTAAATCAACTACTTTAGATTGAAAATTTGATGCATACTAAGAATTATATACACAATAATAGTACTATGCATCATTAAAAATCGTGTTTTGCATTCTAGAAGTAAGCATATTGAGATAAGACATCATTTTATTAGAGATTGCAATGACAAAAAGTTTAATTCAAATTCTTAAAAAGGTAGTACTGTTATTGGAAATCTTAGTACGGCTAGTATATGATCAATCTCTAAGTCTCAAGATGTTTTTTGCAAAAGTTTGTAACAAAGGTAGTACTGCTATTGGAAATCTTAGTACGGCTAGTGTGTATGATTCAACTGCTTTTCTTTTTGTTAAGTCATGCTAGTGCATATCATGTTTTAGTGCTTGTGTTACACTTATAACTACTATGTGTCTAACCTTAACAAAGGTTATGTAGTTCTTGGTTTTATTTGTCTCATGCAGGTTTTTGAAGAAGATTCGTACATAGTTTGTTGGATTGTTTATGAGCACTAGGATTTTTGGACTTTGCTGCTGGACCTTTTAGTGTCAAAAAAACACAAAAAAGAATAATAATAATAAATAAATAAATAAATAAACATAAAAAAATAATAATAATAAAATTGTGTAAATTTAGTTGTATTCTCCTTCAAAAAGATGCATGATATACTACAGTGCCAAATCATTTGCAAAGGAGGACTTGGTTGGAAGATTGGAGTGCAAAGCTGTTCCAACTGCTAGCTTGCATGAAAAAACTGCTAGTGTTACGAAAACACTGCTAGTTAGGTTATCATGAGGATACCATGAAACTTACATAGGAATTGACGGCTAAATGTACTACAATGGAGTCTAAGATCACTGGCATACAACAAATAACCTCTTCTCAGGATGACACAATCGCAAGTTAAAGACAGGTAAAGAGGTTTGGAGCGACAAGGAGGCCAGGGTCATGATTTAAAAGAGATTGTTGATTTTGAAACTCCTTTAGCGATCAAGGATAAGCTTCAAAGGAGAAAGAAGAGAATGGCAAATAGGTCAAAAAACTATGGATTATGGTTCAGATTCTGAGATGGAGCATACAGATTCTAGCAGTTTGGAAGCACCCTCTAAAAAAGGTATTTTGTGCTTAAGAAGAAACTTGATGATTTTGATTGTAAATATCAAGTTTAGGGGAGGATTGTTGGGTTTGTAGTTCTGTTAGATGAATTATTCAAAGTATGGATCAACTAGCATCTTTTAACATAAACCACGGCTAGTGGGAATGGAAGAACTGCTGATAGATCAAAAGCTGTGGATAAAGATTGTGAGTCTGAGACAGAGTATCAAGTTTGTTAATACGTAAAGGAAAGTTGATGATTTGAGGGGAAAATATCAAGTTTTTTCATACTTTAAAAGTTGCCGTTTTTAAAGTTCCTTTCATCAACTACCTGATTATTGAATGACCGTAAACCGTAAAAATAGCAGGAAATGAAAAGTAAATGTATTACTTTTTCAACATCATTCCAGGGCATGGGATACCTCGTCCCATTTACATAAAACACGGGCATGCCATTTTGAAGAAGAATATGAACAAAGTATCTACTAACCATCGCCCAGTTAGCATTCTGAGGTCGTACATGCCACATGTAGTCAACCCATAGGTCTATATGCTACGCATTTTCCGTAAATAAAATACCATTTTAAGAAAGGGTAAAAATCAAATACAGGGTAAAAAAAAGTGAATAAGAATACATATATAAACTAACCTCCTCAGTTAGCCAACCTTTTCTAGCATGTCTAAGCAAACTAATCGAAGCCAGAAATTTCGGTCTACAGTATAATCATCTGACCATGGAAATTTACACCGTAGTCTATCAGGATCACAAAGAAATTCTTCAATCTCATCAACATAATGAAACCATCTCCTTAGATCCTAAAAAATAGCTTCAATTTATTAGTTTGACAGAGCATTATTGATAACCAAGTATATTGACAAGTTCGTAAAAATTATTACAATACCTCTACCCAAGGTTTCACTATGTTAAGCTCCTCAGCAATAGTTGGGTCGTTCATGTTAGGACCGTGTTTTTTTAGTTTATGCCGTTTAAATTGTAGATTGTTTTGTGGCGAAACAGGTTCCATGAGAATGCTCTTGTCGGGTGCTAACCGACTTAAAGCCTTTTTAAAATGTAACGAATTCATAAACGCGCATCATTTTTTCTTCTTCTCCCCCTCCAACTTCAACATGTCAGCTTCTTCCAACCGCAACCTATTAGCCTCTTCCAGCCTTAAGATGTTGGCCTCAGCATTCTTCTTCTCTTCTTCCAACTGTAACCTTTCTTCCTCTGCCAACGCCAATCTCAATTCCTCTAAAAGGAGATACTCCTGGAACAGACTAACGTTGATTACATGTGTATATAACGGCCATACAACTAAATGCGAAGAAGAAATATTAACCTGAGCAACGCCCACGCCGATTCCGCAAGTCGATCAATTTGAGATAAATGTTGTTAAGTGAATCGAAAAGGCGGTCCTAGCGTTTGGAAAATGTGACTCAAAATCAAGTTTGTCCTGAAAAAAATGCATGAAATTTCTAAAATTAAACAATGGCATGAGAAATAACTATATATTAGTTGAAAAGTATACTCGAAGATCGTAGATTCTGTCATGTGCAAGAACACGTGAAAGTTTAAGTGTTATAAAATTCGGCAGGTCATGTTATAAAAAGTGAGTCTATTATTCTTATATTATAATGAATATAAAGAGAACTCGAATAAAACACTCAAGTTTAAAACTTAGCGATTCGAACCGGCAATTACATGATCCTTAAGGCTTTTTGTTGGAACTACTTCCACTCTTGCATTGTTTTGAGTTTATTTTTGAACCAAGATTATGACGTTGTCGTGACTTTTCCAGCTCGAAAAGTAGGTATCGACAAGGTCGTGTTGGGTCCCGATCGCGCCTGGGAACGTAGTCATTGAAAAATCTTGGCTATCTATCCACCATGTAGATTGGAACTCATGTATAGTAGGTATCAGATCAGTAATTGTAGTTGAATCCTAAAGTTCAGTAATGGTACCAAAAAAACAATATATGGTTTAGTTAATTACTTTAATTAATATAAAGTCTTTGAAGTCATACATTGTAAATGTTGCCTCGTTAGTTTAGCCTGCTAATGAAATGCTCTAACGGTCGTACCTACTGCTAGTACAATCTGAACTACTGCTACTGGATTGTAAATACTACTAGTTGTTGTTAGGATCATCTCCTTCTCCCACCAAATGGTAAACTACTGCTAGTGTATCAATTACACAATGGTTGCCACATACGACTACTGCTGCCAGTTTTATGACCACTGGAGTTTTTTGTGACTGCTGCTTATGTTTTTAGATTGTAGTGATAAAAGGAAAAAACACAGCCAGAAACAGATAAGGATGCAACATTTGCTTATAAAGAGTTGAATAACTAAAGTTTGCATACGATGTTGTGCAAAAGAATAAAAATACTGCTTATCATTCACAAACAATACATATTGAGATAAGACACCATTTTATAAGGGATTCGTAATTAAAATCATAAACTGCAAGATTGGAGTGCAAAGAATGTTTCCACTGCTAGATTGCTTGAAAAAACTGTTAGTTGTTGGCAATCACTGCTAGTTAGTTTCTGATGATTGTGGAAACTATAGGGGCTGTTTTGTAACTTTCTGGTGATAACATATTTATTCCCCAAATCACTGCCGATCATTTAATTGGACTTTCAAACATTCTCAATTGGCGCTAACCACAAACCCTAATCACGCACAACACTTAATTTCAACAATCCCACATCCCACGAACCCTAACCTTACAATGTCGACTAAATTTTCAACTACCCACAACCTGATTGCTTACTTAGTTAAGAATGAACACTCTGAAGGTTTCCATGATATAATAGATTTCATCAAACAAAGCCCCAATCATTATGCATTGACTGTTGCACCTGTTATTCTGAAAGCGTATATTCATCAATTTTGGTGGATTGCAGAGCTTAAAGAGAGGAATGGAGTAGAGGTTATTAGGGCAGTGGTTGATGAACAGGAGATTCTGGTTATAGAGGAGTTGATCAGGAATGTGTTGAAGTTTTAGGATGATGAAGGAGTGGTTAATATGTCAAATGAGGAGATTTTTGATGGTTTAGAGAAAATGGGTTATCAGAGAAGAGGTGATGGTCTTAAGTTTAAGAAAGGTATGTTTTCTCCACAGTGGAAGTTCTTAATCCATACCATTCTTATGTGCCTAAGTAGCAAGACCACTGGTTTTGATGAGTTCCCTTCAAAGATTGCTACTGCTATAATTTGCCTCACAAAACAAAGGGTTTTTAATTGGTCAAAAATGCTCTTTGAGGATTTGAAAAAACATGTTAAGGACCAAGCAAAATATTACTTGTATCCCAGATTCATACAGATGCTAGTAGAGAGTCAGATAGTAGACCCCATACCTCATCAGAGAAAGTATGATTTGTTGCATATGGTCCATAAAGTGTTTACCCATATGAAAAAGAAGAATTTTTTTTTCAAGGATTGTCACTGCTTTATTCCCACATATGCTTAACTTGCCAAATAACCCTAAGAATATAGAAGTACGTGATCCACAAACTACCGAAACCCCTGCTGAGAATTCCACTTTTGATCCCACTGCTACAACAACACAACCTATAACCACTACTGAACCTTTACCCTCAACTTCCCAACCCCACAGAATATTGGTCACTCGTAGGAGGAAGAAGGCCATAAAGAAACCTCAGGCTAGTGCTAGTGGTGTAGGAAATGAGCCTGTCACAGGTGTGGTAGGTGACATGATTGGAAGGATTCCACCATCGCCTCAGCTTAGAAGTCGCGGGCAGGCGGTGGAAACCTAAGTAAGACCGAACCAATGGCAACTCCTAATGTGGAGAGTCCTTTGGAATTCAACACATGTGGAGGAATCCCCAACCAATTGGATAATTTCGGGGACATGGATGTTCAGGCTAGGTCTAATGCAATGTTAGACACATCCTATGATTCACCTGTCAGAGCAGGTAACACAGCTCAAATTGATACGGGTAGTTTGGAACACCAACATGAATTGACGGCTAATGACTTTCTACATGATGACATTTCCATTAATCCACTTCTCGGACCAGGTTACATAGGTCGAGGTGGTGAGGATACTATGAAACTCATTCTTGAATTGACAGATAGGTTCACAACTATGGAGTCAAAGATCATTGGTCTTTAAAATTTGACAACTACTCAGGCTGAAACAATAAGGAGGTTGAAGCACAGGGTAAGTGTTTTGGAAAGACTAAGAAGGCCAAGGGTCAATGCATTCAGGAAAGTGAAGAAAATGGGAAAGAAAGCAACTGCGTTGGGATTCAAAGTTTAGAGGATGCATCCAAACAGGGGGGGAGTGAGAGTACAAATTCAGGCGAGGCATTGGTAGATTTGGATTTGGACAGTGGAGACAATGGGGATGGTTATTTGGTGGCTGACATGGAAGGTAAAGAAGCAGTATTGGATGATTCTTTAAAGGCTGCAGTTGAAGAAAAGGAGAAAGAAGTAGTGTAGGCAATCACTGCATGTGTTGCTGCATTCGCTGCTACTATTGAAGTAACCACTGCTGCAACAACTGCTGGTACTATTCTAGCCACTGCCAATTCAGACGTTTCAAGTGCAGAGGCAACCACTGCTACAATTATAAGCACCACAATAACACCAACACCAAAACCAAAAAAGGCTGAGAATGAGATTGCCATACAATTGCTCAACCTAAAGCAACCTCACCCTATCCCTGCACCCAAACCTATTGCTAAGAGTCTAAAGATTGGTGAAGTTGTGCAGACAGGTGTAGTTACTGAACCTGATATTGGAAAGGGTAAAGGGATTGCAGAGCCAACATTGAAGTTTGAAAGTAGAGAGGAGCAGATAGCTTATTATGGAGAATTTTCTAAAAGATTATATATGGAACTAAATGCTAAAGAAATTGCTAAAGAAAAGGAAAGGGCAGAGCAGGAAGAAGCCTCTGAACAAGCTATAGAAGAGTGGAAAAAGGAACAGATGTATTTTCAAGCTTCTGAGAAAATGCAGACAGAGATGACTATGGATTTATGGGGTCAGTTAGACATAGGTAAAAGGTCTAAGATGCTGGTTGAGAAGGCGAGGAAGATGAAACAGGACATGGAGTTTAAAGACTATCATGCAAAGAAGAACAAACCACCAACAAAGCAACAGAAAAGAAGTCAGATGATAAAGTTTATCAAACACATGGATGATATGAAAACTATAAATTTGAAGAGTTGTTCTTATGAGAAACTTGAGGAGCTGTATAAGATTTGCATAAGAAGGTGTGATAACTTCATCCCCATGAATTCTCAGAAAGAAGCTGATATGCTAAGGAATAGACAAAAGAGAACAGGATCTGTGATAGAGGAGTCAAGCTCAAAAAAACAGAAGGTGGATGATAAAGAGAGATTGGATCAATATATTGTGGTAAGTGATAAAGTGGCTGAAGATCCTATTAATCCTAGACCTGTAAAATCTATACACCTTATCATAGATGGGAGGATTGTCTCAGTGGATGAAAGAGACAGTATTGAGCTTACTAGACGAGATGGAAAGAAAAGTCGGTACTATACTTTTGGGAATATGTTATTCTTTTTTACTACAAATGATTTGGAGCAGCTGTGGAAGGTAGTGTCATTTAGATGTGGAAAGCTTGGACCAAAAGGAACCATGTCTAGGTCTACGTAGACTGCATTGAAGTGCATGTTTGAGTCCAACCCAGAAGATAAATGTTGGGAAGCTTGTGTGGTTGAAGAATGGATGTTGTATGCTTATCCAAGAGTACATGTTGTTAAGACTTCAGAAGAGAATATCTACATGCTGGTTGACAAAGATTACCCTTTAATTAAGACTGTAGCCAGACATATGTTGGAAGTTAAGCTTAATCTACAGTGTACAAAATCAACTCATCCAATTGTTCATCCACTGCTGAGAAAGATTGAGAAGATTGTTGATTATGAAATTCTGATAACATCAAATATTCCTGAATATTAAGTGTCAATTTCCCCCGATAATGCTTGTAATTTATATCATTTATATGGATTTACGCTTGTTTTCCATTGTTTTCCACTTTCAGGTAAATTATGAGCATTGGAGCTGAAGAGACGCGGAAGTGGAGAAATATCACTATGCTGACTTTGAAGAAGTTACGACGTAACTCATCTCTCACATTACGCCGTAACTAAAGCGTGACTCAGAAAACCATCTCATCAGAAGGTTACGGCGTAACTCTTCCCAAATGCTACGACGTAACTATATTAGGTCAAATGAGGTTCCACGCTGCTGATAACTAGGCCGTAACTATTCAATCAACTATGGCGTAACCAAGTTTATTGAAGACTACCGCGTAACCCCTAATAACGTTACGTCGTAACTAGCAGATCTAGTGCAAAATACGAAGAAATTGAAGGTTACGGCGTAACTCTTGTTATAGTTACTCCGTAACCCAGATATGGCCTATAAATACCTCACGAATTCCAAGATTTCTAATCATCCCATTCACACACAACAACCGAGCGTGGGAAAAAGCTCAAAGCGGTCTAGAGGAGCATCTGAGTCGCTCTCGAGGGAGAAATCACTCCCCACGATAAGCATTAGCATTTTATAATTTATTTACTTTCAATTCATGTATTTCGTACCTTTGAATATTGAATTGGTTTGTATGATTAATATGAGCGCCTAAGCACCTCTTGGTGCCGGCCTAGTTATGATTCCTTAATTGTTTTGTTTGCGTTTACATTACTTCGCATAATTATTTCTAAGTGTATGTATGCATAGTTTATTGGTAGCTACCCTTGGTTCGGTAGTTTTGAATGGCGAGAGGCCAATTGCCTAAGAGATATGACCAATGACCCTAGGTGAGCGGATCGAGACGGAAGGGTAAGATATGACCAACCGACGACCCTTTCTACTTGTGCGATTTGACCAATGATCACCTACCGTTTGGATGAACTTAAGAATTAGGGGTGAGTGTTTGTTGCTAACGCCGGGCACTCACTATTATATATCTAGCATGTAGCAGTACTTAATGACTTGGCTTAGGGATCAGGAACAACAGGACTTATGAGGGGACACCTGATTTCTCTTGTGGTGGCATCTTTGCTTATAGGTTAGGGCTAATTGACAAAATGTTTTCCTCTCGACTTTGACCCCACCTGAAGTAATTGGAAGTAATTAGACGTAGACATAACTAGCTAGGAGGATTAACTAGGTTAGCACCACTCTCCTCTATTGATTTATCCTTTATCTTTTATTTGCTTTTATCTGCTTTAGTAGTTTAATTAATTAATTCCTTATCGAAACCATTATTAATCTATGACACCTAGACTTAGTAATAATCCAACACACATAGCTCTTGGGACGACCTTGGCTTTACCGATTACTACACTACACACGACCGGGTACACTGCCCGTTAGTGCACTAGGGTAGACCATAGGTATAACGAGACTTTATAAATATTAAACACAGTCGTCAAGAAACCGCATCAAGTTTTCGGCGCACGGGAGTTATATTAAGATTAATATTAAGTCTTTCATTTCGTTTTAAACTTTTCTATTTTTCTCACGATCATATTTCAAGTTTGCAAGTACCATGGAAGTTGTTAACATCGATGACCTCACTCTTGAGGAATATTTGGCATTAGCAAGGGAAGAACAAGGACCAGGGATTGTTAGGCCGGCTACCGCAGAAGATGCTCAATTCGAAATCAAACCTCAGTTCATGAGGGAATTACGTGCAAATCCCTTCTCTGGAAGCATCACCGATGATGCCCATGAATATATAGACAACGTCGAGTACATTGTCACCTATTCAAAATTCCCGAGTCTCACACGATGCTATCATGTTACGAGTATTCCTATTTCTCTTACGGAGCTGCGAAAAGATGGGTTGATCGACACGGGACCGTCAACACTTGGCCTATCTTAAAAAGTGTTTCATTCGGAGATCCGTCCTTCATCAAAGACATCTAAGCAATTGGAAAAACTCCATAACTTCAAGCAAGAGGGTGATGAAACGTTATACCAAGCTTGGGAAAGGTATAACGAATTGTTATACAAATGCCCTACTCATGATCTCAACGACCAACAAAGGTGAACGTCTTTTACAAGGGTCCGAACATCTCCTCAAGACAAATGATTGATTCTCAAGGGCCGATTCACGGTATGACACCCACTTTGGCTTTAGAAACTATTCAAAGATGGCGACCACTCACAAATGGCACAATGGAGGAGCAACCGAAGTAAGAATGGAGATATGGAAGGCCTTGCGAAGAATAAACAACAAATTAGAAAGCCTAGGAAGAGAAATAAAGAAGCTCAAGGAAAATGTGCATTCCATTCAAGTAGAGCGAAATGGAACTCCACCTACCAAAGAATGTTCCTCCAACGAGGAAGTTAAAAGGATCGGAGAAGTTAAATATGGAAGAGAATCCACTTTCAACGACTACAATAATAACGGGCCCGGATATCGAGAAAATCCCGTGATTCTACACAAGAATCAACAACAATCCTCCTAAACCAAGCCTTGAAGAAATAATGCAGGCACATCGAAGAATCTACAAAAAGGGAGATAAACTCAAGGAATGGATGGTCAAAGTGAAGGAGGACACCAATATGAACCTACGTAACCAAGATCTGCGATTAAAAACCTCGAAACACAAATTGGGCAATTGGCTAAAACCTTGAAGCGAGTAATGCTAAAGCCATTGCACAGAAAGCCATATTTACGCAAGATAAAGCAAAGAAATAGCAAGGCACATCCTCTATCACTAATGATCTTTCGGGATTAACTACCTAAGAGAGGATGATAAATCGAGAAGACAACGAGGTCTGCCAAGCCAACTTCCCGAGAAACAAACAATACCGGGAAAGTTTTCTTCTTCCATGCACTATTGATAATATTAAGATTCCCGCATTAGTTGATTT
This sequence comes from Chrysanthemum lavandulifolium, assembly GCA_022545495.1. Lineage (NCBI taxonomy): Eukaryota > Viridiplantae > Streptophyta > Magnoliopsida > Asterales > Asteraceae > Chrysanthemum > Chrysanthemum lavandulifolium. The sequence goes on from CM040238.1 coordinate 72,918,287, forward strand.
GGGGGCCGGGGTAAACCTTATCTCTACCACTTTATTTGAAAAAATAAAACTTACCAATTTAAAAGAAACAACTATTATGATAGAAATGACTGATTCCTCTAAAGCTGTACCAAAGGGAATTGTGAATAATATGCTTTTAAAAATTGTAAAATTCTTCTTCCCAACTGATTTTGTGGTTATTGACATGGGGAAGCGGGAGGCATACAACTTAATTGTTGGAAGACCTTTTCTGGCCACTTGTAAGGATCAAATTAAGGTTTTTGAAAACAAATTTCTTTGGGAACTGATAATGAACGAATAACTTTTAGTATGAAAGAGCATTTAAAACCAAAAGTTGAAATTTCAAACAATGTTGATGCTGTTAATGTTCAATCACTAGATCCCCCTCTACACTTTAATCCTATTACTAATGATAGTAAAGAGAATGTTGATGATTATAAGAAGAAACAGGGAAAGATTGTCCAAGGCATTAGGGAAACTACGGTTCCAAATAAACATTTCTGTAACTCGATATTAACCAAGGATAACGAATCGGTGACAGCATGGCCCCCGTATAATAAAAAATGTGAAGGAAAGGCGAATGAATGGATATACCCTCACAAGGGTGAGAGACATGATATTGAATTAGCATTAGAAGACTGGTTAAGCAGTATGAGTACAATCATCTCACTGACACAATAAACGGTGCAAGATCTAGCATAAGTATAACTAGTAGTCTTATTGCTGAAGATGATGGCCGGAAAAAATCATGTGATGAATGGCTTTCACATAAATTTGGAACAAATGGCATCCGTAATACTACAAGGAAAAAGGGTTTAACAAATGGATGAATGAGTGCCAACGAGTGGTGGAAGTAGGCCAGGTCCAAAGGCCCCCATAGAAGCCCCGCGGCTCTGAGTCTAACTTAAAGACTCGTAAATAAAGAAAAGTGCTCTTTCGGGAGACAACCCGAACTATCCCTTTCTTTTATTTTATTTCCAATTCGTAGGGTTTTGTGTTTTCTAACCATTTTGCAACAACGAGGAAGTAATGGCTGCTGTAGCTTGTCGATCGACCGAGTTACGGCGTAACTCATTTTATGGTTACGCCAGTAACCAACTTTTTGCAAGAGAACTCTGACGCATTACTAATTACGTCGTAATACCATCTCTGTGGTTACCCCGTAACTACTCGGTTTGCAGCTTATGCCAGGTTTTGCTAGTTACGGTGTAACTCCCTCAAAAGAGTTACGGCGTAACCTTCCTCTGCTTTAATTATTTCATTATAAAACACAATAACCTTGTATTAGTATTTTAAATGAACTTTTTGGGTGTGTTCCCTGTAAACCCTCACGAGACTTCACTCGTCCACTTGGGACACCAAGTGGTTTAAAAGGCTTGTTGCATATGCTAAATGCAACCGTGATTCCTACAAAAGTAAGTTAGGTTTGTTTTTCATTTTTCTTTTAGAATTATGCTTGTCGGTAGTGTGATTTCGTGGATTGAAGTTTGTTCATGATGCTTATATGAAGGCACGTCTCTTTTCGTGGGCCTTCTTTCTTTATGGAGCAAATTTCAGGGAAGTTCTCGCTCTAATTCTACTTTTCTCTTCACCTTTATTTAATGCTTAGTACAAAAGGGACTTTGTACAATTCAAGTGGCGGATGGGAGTAGAATTATCTCTTGAACATTATTTTGCCCTCATTTTCTAGTTTATTTTGAAAAATTATGCCATTTTTAAAATTTTGACATGTTTTTCTTAACCTAACTAGATTAGACCTTAGCGAGCATATACAACCCTTGATATATTATGGTGAGATTAGCCTTATCCGTTTCAATATTTTACCCCAAATCCATCAAATTATGAGTGTGCTTGGGTAGCTTGTAAACTTTAGAACTTGGCATTTGCATCATTTCGAGACCATAGGCGAGGTATGTTGAGTTAGCTCGATGTATTTGGACTTTTCGGTTTAGAAGACAATATTATAGGAATATCACCCAAATAGCCTACCATTGTGTGTCTATCGATTAGTCACCTCGACTTCTCGACCCCACGTGAAACCCTTTTGTTGCACTCACCTTAGTGCAAGATACCCTAGATACACCCATCCGAGCCATTCCTTTCATTTTGTTAACCCAATATATTGTTTCGTTACACCTATACACCTTAGCCTACCTCGTAGTCTTTATTTGTGATTGGGAAGTCATTATTTGCCTAAGTTCAAGGTTCAAGTGGAAAGGTTGAAATCACACTTTCATCGACAACATATTCACGAAGATCATTGAAGACCCCGAATTCCATTGTTCATCTCAAGTGGGGGGATATTATGTTTAGTTATTATTGTTATGTTGAAAAAAAAAGTTGTTATGATTTAGTCATTGTAAAGGGCGATGTTATAAGCACTATGTTATGAGCTTTATAGATCTAGTATCAAGGAGGCTACCTCGGTCATATTTGAAGATTGGAGTTGGTAATTATACTAACGGTTGGAGAAAAGGTAGTGTGCCCATCACGACGTCTTCTAATGACACATCTACCTTGTATTTCATGATCCGTTTTCTTGACTTCAAAGCTTGAACTTTGGGCGCATTGATGGCGGTGATGACTTGGTTATAGATTTAGACTACCTGCTTGATTTTTTATTTTACACCATTTATATATCCCATGTCTTATCCTACCCTTTAGTTATGAAGGGTGTCTAGGTGATGCAGCGAGCCATCTTTGGTGTCTTGGCCATGGATTTGGTCATGTATCATTGATTTTTTCCACTTCTAGTTTAGAAAGATATTTTACCAAATTATCGTGATTATCCTGATCAATTTTCTCACTTAGTTCTGAGTTTTTGTTTTCAAGCTCAATGACACAATCATGGGAAACTTTCAATGCAATAGATAATTCATGAAATCGAGAAGCAGTAATAGAGTGCTTAGTAACAGTATAAAACACGTCTTGAGCAACACAACTCGAAATCAAATTCTCATTTAAGATGTGCAAGTTCTTTCTTTCAACTTCATTATATTTGAGTTCCTGTTCATAATCATTGACTTCAACTATCATTGCATCAAATTCCTTTTCCATATCTTTAATGTCTGAATTTATCCCTTTTTGAAGACTCTCAAATTGACCTTTTAATTGTTTGAAGAAAGGTATGACCTCAGTTAAATAACATTCTTTTGTTTGCTCAAAACCCTTTCCCCTCGATTATCCCAGTGGGTGTGATTCTCTTCTTACACGCTTTCTCAAAATCAACAAACGGTGATAAACAACATATAGGCTGATTAAGGTCTTGCTATTAGTGGCAATAGATCTAGGACTAGATGCATTGGTGTATTAGGAGGATACACAGTAGCTGCTGTGAATTTTCCTAAAGGGGTGTTTGTTTCAACAAGTACATTAACTTTTAGCTTATCCATGTCTTTCTTCCAAAAGATCCGCGAGGGGTTAATTGAGTTTGAGGCTTAAACATGTTCAAGGATATCCAATTTTCCTTAGTGTAATCATGGGGTTTGATCGTTATGTTATTCTCTTTACACGCAGGATCATTAAGCTTCTTATTCATTTTCTCCCTAGATGCATCATCTAGTTTTCTATCTTCCTCAGTGCCCTCAATGCAACTAGGTTTATGTCTAGGTTTAAGAATCTCATTGCCATCATAGAGTACATTTTGAGCAGCTTTTGCTTTCTTACCATACTCGTGGTTGGATTCCTTTATAATGGGGATACTATGCTTATCACGAGAACTCTAAGCTTAGTGATCATGTGAGCGATCTGAATGGTATTCCCTTGTACGCACAACTTATTTTCAAGCTTGTTTTCAAGGTTTTAGATTAGAAAAATCATTCAAAAGTTTTGATTCCTTAGCACCGAATTCTTGCTTAAGCATTTTAACATTTTCTTGAAGTTCTTGTTTTGCTTAGCGCTTTTAGAAAGCTTTTCTTGTAAGGAGTTTAACTCTTGTTTTAATACTTCTTCTAAACTTACTTTTTCTAATAGTTTATGCATTTGATCATCCATTTCACGCTCACGGGTAGTTAGCTCAAACTTAGCACGCTGTTCATAAATAGCAACTTGTTCTTTATATGCATTCGATTCGGAGATAATGAGAATCATCGAGGGCACATGCGGTGTATTCATCAAAACATAGTCATCATTGATTGCAGAAGATGCATCACTAGGTACAGTCTCACTTTCACTTTGTTTCACATATTGATCATATGGGACAACATTGATATTACCTATATTTTCAATATCCGAATCAAAAGTTTTAGTTGATTGTACTTTGACATGTATCTTTTCTCATCAACATCATCGTATAGTTTTAATACCTCGAGATGATTGATTCTTTGGATGGATCACTTCTTTGTGATGATGAGACCTTTGAGAGACCATTGGAGAAATGCTAGCCATGAAGATTGTCTCGTGCAACAGGTTCATTATCGACGTCAAAGTCGTATGCATCATAGTCGCAACTTGAAAGGCATTCGATGATTATGACCTATCTCCTAAATTGGTCGCTCATCCACATCTCGCATCATATGTCTTGACATTGCCCTCGAAGAAACAACAGCCCTCTTCATCCAACACGGCTCCATTATCCCGAGCTTGCACAAGTAATATCTTGTCTTTGAATTACTCTGCATTTTGAGGCGTTTTGGAGAAGTGTAGTTCCTTGCTATGTGTCTATCACCACCACGCTTGTAGCACTTAATTGGCTTAGCTTGACCCCGATTTGGATTCCTTCCACGATTTTGATTTGCCACATATCCTCTACCAACTCCACCTCTTCCCTGCTCATACCGCCTTTCTTGAACTAGTTGCACCATGACCTTCCCATCACGGCGGTAGCTTGATTGTGTGGGTTGGATGTCGCTCGAGGTTATTTTTGGTGTGGGGAGAAAGTTCGAGTTTTGACTAACCATGAGAGACAGTTGATTGATGAGGTTTTCCATGAATGTGTTTAGGTCGAGGCTTATATCTTGGATCGTGGATGAGCTTGTAGTTTCCATTACCCATGGGTATGACTTGAGAAGCTTTGGTGTTAACTCTAATATTTGTGTAAAAAGCTGTTGAATCATTTGATGAGCTTGTTTCTCCCTGGTTGGTTTTGAGTTGATCAAGAATCCTTTTTTCAAACATGGCATGTCTCTCATTCTAAAGAAGGAAGGCATACAACTGCTCATAGTTTGTATTCTTCAATCCTTTGGTTAGTTTCATAGAAGTGACAAACTTGTGCCATTCGGGATTCATGTTGTTCACAAACTTTGAGTTCATTTGAATGTTTGGCATGGTCATTTTGATGTTCCTCATGTCATTCACAAGCTTATGGAATCTCACATAGTATTCATAGACACTTTCTTCTGGCTTCATCTTAAAGTGTTCAAATTCATCATACAGTTGTGATTCTCTGTCTTCCTTCTTCAATTCGTAACACGAGAGAAGCATCTTGACATTATCCCAAACAACCTTGGCTTCGGTGTTGTGATTGATAAGCTTGTAGATATCTTTTGAAGACCACAAGTTTAATGTTAGAAGCCCCGATATCAAGATCGAATCTCTTTTCCCCTTATCATTGAGCTCATCGTACGTCTTTGGTCCATCAATTCCATAGATCATTGTTCCATCTGCAGTTGTATCAATTAAGTCTCTTGTAGTGTCAATCGATAAGGTCCTTCATCAATAGACTTGAGAATGTTGACTCCGTTTTCCTTTCCAAGACAAGACAATCGATTCGTTGTGCCCAAGAGTCGTAGTCGATTCATCAAGCATGGGTGGACGAGTATCCGAACCACCGCTGAACATCCTCCGCAGCAGTGGAGATGATTGTAGATCGTTGGTAGACATGTTAACAGTTACACGGATTTTATAACTCTATGATTAAACCGGAAATAGATTCTTTCACGGATTTACTAAATCAAGAGAAACCAGACATACAACCAAAAATCAACCAAGTCGCTACAGATTCTTGAACCAAGTCGCTAATCACCAAGTCGCTAAGTCACAAGTCGCTAGTGCACCAAGTCGCTACACAGTCAAGTCGCTAAAGAGCAACTCGCTAAGGTCCAAGTCGCTAACACCAAGTCGTTAAGCACCAAGTCGCTAAGGAGTCATGTCGCTAAAGAGCAACTCGCTAAGGTCCAAGTCTCTAACACCAAGTCGCTAAGAATCTTAAGTACAGGTCGCTAACAAAATAGAAAGCTAGTCGCTACCTTCACCAAGTCGCTAGCCGTAGTGGAGAATCCACTAAGTTGTACTATTTGTCGGTTTGTCTCAGTAGACAAGTCGCTAGGACCAAGTCGCTACCAAAAAGCACTACAACTCGCTACCTTTTTCTGAAGCAAGTCGCTATGATGAAATTCACTACGAGAACCAAGTCGCTACCAAGAAAAACTTCAAAAACACACTTTTAATCCAAAACAAGCTCAACCACGTTGATTCAAGCTTACCAAATCAAAACCCAAGCACATACAATGAATCTAAACACAAAAGTACTCCCAAAATTCAAACTTTAACACTAAAATGATCCAAATGATGCAAAACCACTAAACTTTTTCAAACTCAAAACTATCTAAAACCACTAGAAATCCAAGTATATGTAGAGAGATGATCAAACCTTGGCTCTTGATACCATTTGTAACATATTGATTTCACAAACACACTAAACCATAAACATAAGAGGTATACAAGATCTTTTAGAGAGAAAGTTAGAGGTTGGGAACTTTAGTGAGAGAAAAAAAAATCTTATTATGAGCTCCAACTCTCTACCTTGGGAGGTAGAGAGTATTTATAGTCTTTACATAAATCGCCACCTACGGGCTGTGGATCAGGCATACAGTGGGTAAAGACCCGTCCGTCCTTCACGGTGTTACTTAACTAAATACTACTTAACATTAACTAATCTTTGACTACGAGCTTTCTAACGATTACATATACTTGAGGTGACCGACTCTTTAATAACTGTATTTACTAAATCCTAACATGTCTATTTTGATTAAATGGACGTCCAAATGAAGAATAAATGAACTAGAGTTGTGGAGTTTTAAAAAGAAAGAATATCTTTACTGTTCAACAAATTTAGATGTAAAATGTGTACATACTTTTACGTCGTGTCTCCCATTCTTGTTGTTTGAATGAATGTTACACGTACCCAAGGTTGCTGCATGCAAGGCATTGTATCATTATTGGTTTATGTATGTATGTTATAAGCGTCTTTAATGTAGTAAATACTTGTTATGAATCCATTGTCTAGTCATGAATGGCTTATGTGTGAATGAATATATCAATAGATGGTGCATGATAAAACAATGAAAGTGTTGTTGCTACAAAGGATAAAATCTATGTTTATAAACAAAACTGAATCATCTTCTCGCGATATGCTAGCGCGGCGTCAACAGGATCATCAACTTGCAACGATAGACCATGTGCCAATCGATATAAAAATATACAAACCCACACACCACAATCACCAAAAATCCCCCTTGCTTAGGAACGTTTTCGGCTAACCTAAATGAAATCTTATAGTCATTCGGATGTATTCCATTCTTATCAAAAATGTTTGATTGCTCTAGAAAAACTGGTAGTTTGGCCTGTAGAATAACAGAAACTGTTAAAATAAATAGACGGGTGATCTTGTTAGAGGTTTGTCAAAAAAATGTTACTATTACATAATCGAAATACCCACTTTTGTCACCAAATTATTCATGAAATAAAGTTGTTTGTTCAAGCCGGATTAAATATTTTATGTAGTATATTGTTGTTAATTATAGATGTGTTCAAAAGTATTATATGTTTCTTATTCTTGATTCGTATACAAGGTTCGAATATTTGACATGTGATTCGCTATATTTTTATGCATAATAGATTTCATTTCAATACATTAAAGGATAACAAAATACAGCAACGAAGCAACGACATTCATGAAGATACCAAAACAGAAAATATGACAATGACAGAACGTGAGAGATAGCACATAACAAGCTAGGAGTAGAGGTTTAATATTTTTTGCGCATCTTTGCCAGAAAGGAGATTTTTAAGAACTTGGAGCTGAGTCTCACTCATGAGCCTCATCGCCTTTGTTTTCTCAAGCTCCTCATCCGAATTTCACGCAGATTTCCAAACAAAGACGGCAATCTGGACCCAACCACGCACTCCAACCGCTTGATTTGCTCACCTCTCACAAAGGTAACGACAGTAAGGTCGATCACCTTTGCATGCATGTCACTTAAGAACTTGAAGTCACGTTCATTGTCACGTACAAATAGAGTGTTAACCATGTCTTTAAGTAAGTTATCCATTTCTTTTGTAGTAAATTATGTTGTGGGTAGTGGGTGTCCCTTGACAAAAGTTGTATGAAAATGGAATATATGTTGTCCGTTTATATAACCCAAATGGGGTGGGGATGGGGTGACATGGAGTTTATTTTGAATTGAAGTCGATCTGAATTAATGTGGATAGTCAAGTGGTGAATACTTGAGTCTTGTCAAGTAATTACAATTGCACATTAGGCCAAGTTTAATTAATGAAGCTTCTCTAGTACTCAAACGATTCTTGGCCACAAGATAACCAATTTGGGTATCTAGTTTCAATTTGGGGGCAACTAAACCAGTTAGCCTTTTGTTTAGTTCCAAATGCAATAAAATTTTATGCCCCTTGGGTTAGGAAAATTATTACTTAAGTGTGTTCTTTACATACACGCCATTAAACAGGTTTATGTTGATTAGTTTTTGGTTACATCAACTAACACACATATGCTATTATTAGGTGTACATATACTTTATATTTTATGTATTAATACACTACCATAATATAACTTACATTTTATATCATAAAGTCTGAGTAAGTGTGCACTTGGTTGTGCTATCTTCAATATTGCATGGATATTTTGTAAAAAAACCCAAATCGAGGATGCACATAAGTAGGACAAACTTTATTAATGAAGAAAGGACGTACTGAAATGATGGTGCTAGCTAGTGGCATGTACTTGAAGGGAACTAGTCCATTAATTTTCAAGTTTAAGTATTGCACAAAAAAAGACACAATGAAACTTGTGTCGAACAAGTTAATATTTTTGGGCAAGCACATAGATACGATGGGCAACTAAATCATATGTGGGCCAACTAAATCATGAACCTTATGTGCAGTTCAAAATTAAAAGTAATCAAGCTTGGTAGCTAAGTATGTATTTCCTATAATTGTATTATATGTGCGAGACACAATGTAAATTAAAATCAGGAAGATAAATTGTTAAAATATGAAGCAAGCGATTCATGTTGTTTATTTTTGGTTGGTTCTAGTTAACCTACACATTTTGAGATACTCATTGTCGGTTGTGGTATTCCTTTGATGTTACTACTATAGACAAGTAAGTATAACAAATGTTTTTGAGATACTCTGTTGTTGGTTGTGGTAAACAAAAATTAGGGTTTAAAATAAGAAGGACAGTTTATTAATGGTGAATAGATGTAAGGAAATGATGGTGGTACATAGTGGCATGTACTTGAAGGGAACTAGTGTGCACAAAACTCAAAGTCAAACTGCTACAACACAACACCCAAGAAACTTTGGCCAACAATAAATTTGTTATGGGGCAACTAGACACAAATAATGGGCAACTAGTCATAAGCATGGTGTCTGGTCACAAAATATAAAAAATTATAAGTTTATTTATGTATGTGTTGTCCGTAATTGTATTATATATGTTGGTTATAAAAAGCATGGTGTCTGGTCATAAAGTATAACAAACACGTAATAATATGACTGTGTTATAATAAGAAGATACCTGTAAGCACTCCCTAACACGGACATACCATGCACATGACTCATAGTCACACGTGTCGCCGCTATCATAGAATGTTACCACTCCCGTAGGTATGTTAAATTGGGCAAGACACCGGTGTTTATGATCTCGTTGAGAGGAATAAAACCTAAAAGAAAATTGGCGGTGTATTAGGATATAGTTAGTCAACGATAAAATTAATAAAATGGACGCTTTATTATTGTGGTCAAAGGTATATACAAGAATACAATTGTCGTGTTTGTATGTTAAAAAGTCACTAATGTGGTGAACATTGTTCAAAGCGAGGATGGAGTTGACCAAGTGCAAGGAAAAGTTGTCACCCACCTTAACCTTACTTTAACTTGTTGTTTCAGTTATCATGGTCTTGTAAAATGTTGCAACATATTTGTGCTGTTGACATAGCTTACTGCTGGTAAGCTTTATGTTACTTGCGAATGGACGGTTTAGATAATGAAGAACATCTTGATGCATGGTGTTGGGTTTTATGGAAACTACTGCTTTTGGAAACTTATCTGCTTATGTAGTTCCTGATATGTTGCTCCAACTGTTAACTACTGCTTGTGTTACCATATCGCCGCTAGGGTATTCAATATACTGCCGGGATCGCACGACTACAAGCGGAGGGGTCGGTTTTGGAAAGCGACCTTATCTAATGGCGGTGTAAGAAGCAAACAATTGTGGCCAATTCCACCACTGAAGGTGAGTATGTAGCTGCTGCACGTTCTAAGACTACGTTGAAGGCTCAACTAGTCATTCAAGGCTTGAAATCAACTACTTTAGATTGAATATTTCATGCATACTAAGAATTATATACACAATAACAGTACTATATGCATCATTAAAAATCGTGTTTTGCATTCTAGAAGTAAGCATATTGAGATAAGACATCATTTTATTAGAGATTGCAATGACAAAAAGGTTAATTCAAATTGTTAAAAAGGTAGTACTGTTATTGGAAATCTTAGTACGGCTAGTGTATGATCAATCTCTAAGTCTCAAGATGTTTTTTTCAAAAGTTTGTAACAAAGGTAGTACTGCTATTGGAAATCTTAGTACGGCTAGTGTGTATGATTCAACTGCTTGTTCTTTTTGTTAAGTCATGCTAGTGCGTATCATGTTTTAGTGCTTGTGTTACACTTATAACTACTATGTGTCTAACCTTAACAAAGGTTCTGTAGTTCTGGGTTGTATTTGTCTCATGCAGGTTTTTCAAGAAGATTCGTACATAGTTTGTTGGATTGTTTATGAGCACTAGGATTTTTGGACTTTGCTGCTGGACCTTTTAGTGTCAAAAAAACACAAAAAAGAATAATAATAATAATAAATAAATAAATAAATAAACATAAAAAATTAATAATAATAAAATTGTGTAAATTTAGTTGTATTCTCCTTCAAAAAGATGCATGATATACTACAGTGCCAAATCATTTGCAAAGGAGGACTTGGTTGGAAGATTGGAGTGCAAAGCTGTTCCAACTGCTAGCTTGCATGAAAAAACTGCTAGTGTTACGAAAACATGCTAGTTAGGTTATCATGAGGATACCATGAAACTTACATAGGAATTGACGGTTAAATGTACTACAATGGAGTCTAAGATCACTGGCATACAACAAATAACCTCTTCTCAGGATGACACAATCAGCAAGTTGCAGCACAGGGTAAAGAGGTTTGGAGCGACAAGGGAGGCCAAGGGTCAACAGATTTAAAAGAGATTGTTGATTTTGAAACTCCTTTAGCGATCAAGGATAAGCTTCAAAGGAGAAAGAAGAGAATGGCAAATAGGTCAAAAAACTGTGGATTATGGTTCAGATTCTGAGATGGAGCATACAGATTCTAGCAGTTTGGAAGCACCCTCCAAAAAAGGTATTTTGTGCTTAAGAAGAAACTTGATGATTTTGATTGTAAATAACAAGTTTAGGGGAGGATTGTTGGGTTTGTGGTTCTGTTAGATGAATTATTCAAAGTATGAATCAACTCGCATCTTTTAACATAAACCACGACTAGTGGGAATGGAAGAACTGCTGATAGATCAAAAGCTGTGGATAAAGATTGTGAGTCTGAGACAGAGTATCAAGTTTGTTAATACGTAAAGGAAAGTTGATGATTTGAGGGGAAAATATCAAGTTTTTTCATACTTTAAAAGTTGCCGTTTTTAAAGTTCATTTCATCAACTACCTGATTATTGAATGACCGTAAACCGTAAAAATAGCAGGAAATGAAAAGTAAATGTATTACTTGTTCAACATCATTCCAGGGCATGGGATACCTCGTCCCATTTACGTAAAACATGGGCATGCCATTTTGAAGAAGAATATGAACAAAGTATCTACTAACCATCGCCTAGTTAGCATTCTGAGGTCGTACATGCCACATGTAGTCAACCCATAGGTCTATATGCTGCGCATTTTCCGTAAATAAAATACCATTTTAAGAAAGGGTGAAAATCAAATACAGGGTCAAAAAAAAGTGAATAAGAATACATATATAAACTAACCTCCTCAATTAGCCAACCTTTTCTAGCAGGTCTAAGCAAACTAATCGAAGCCAGAAATTTCGGTCTACAGTATAATCATCTGACCATGGAAATTTACACCGTAGTCTATCAGGATCACAAATAAATTCTTCAATCTCATCAATATAATGAAACCATCTCCTTAGATCCTAAAAAACAGCTTCAATTTATTAGTTTGTGAGCATTATTGATAACCAAGTATATTGACAAGTTCGTAAAATTATTACAATACCTCTACCCAGGTTTCACTGTTAAGCTCCTCGGAAATAGTTGGGTCGTTCATGTTAGGACCGTGTTTTTTTAGTTTATGTCGTTTAACTTGTAGATTGTTTTGTGGCGAAACAGGTTCCATGAGAATCCTCTTGTCGGGTGCTAACCGACTTAAAGCCTTTTTAAAATGTGACGAATTCATAAACGTGCGTCGTTTTTCTTCTTCTCCTCCTCCAACTTCAACATGTCGACTTCTTACAACCGCAACCTATTAGCCTCTTCCACCTTAAGATGTTGGCCTCAAGATTCTTCTTCTTCTTCCAATCGTAACCTTTCTTCCTCTCGCCAACGCCAATCTCAATTCCTCTAAAAGGAGATACTCTGGAGCAGACTAACGATTACATGTGTATATAACGCCATACAACTAAATGCGAAGAAGAAATATTAACCCGAGCAACGTCCACGCCGATTCCGCAAGTCGATCAATTTGAGATAAATGTTGCTAAGTGAATAGGAAAAGCGGGTCCTAGTGTTTGGAAAATGTGACTCAAAATCAAGTTTGTCCTGAAAAAAATGCATGAAATTTCTAAAATTAAACAATGGCAATGAGAAATAACTATATATTAGTTGAAAAGTATACTCGAAGATCGGCGAGCTGTCATGTGCAAGAACATGAAGGTTTAAGTGTTATAAAATTCCGGCGGTCATGTTATAAAAAGTGAGTCTATTATTCTTATATTATAATGAATATAAAGAGAACTCGAATAAAACACTCAAGTTTAAAAACTTGGCGATTCGGACCGGCAATTACATGATCCTTAAGGCTTTTGTTGCGAACTACTTCCACTCTTGCATTGTTTTGAATTTATTATCAAACCAGTATTCGCACGTTGTCGTGACTTTTCCAGCTTCAAAAAGTAGGTATCGACAAGGCTGTGCTGGGTCCTGATCGGTGCTCTGGGAATGTAGTCATTGAAAAAATCTTGGCTATCTATCCACCATGCAGATTGGAACTCATGTATAGTAGGTCTCAGATCATTAATTGTAGTTGAATCCTAAAGTTCAGTAATGGTACCAAAAAAACAATATATGGTTTAGTTAATTACTTTAATTAATATAAAGTCTTTGAAGTCATACATTATGAATGTTGCCTCGTTAGTTTGGCCTGCTAATGAAATGCTCTACAGGTCGTACCTACTACTAGTACAATCTGAACTACTGCTACTGGATTGTAAATACTACTAGTTGTTGTTAGGATCATCTCCTTCTCCCACCAAATGGTAAACTACTGCTAGTGTATCAATTACACAATGGTTGCCACATACGACTATTGCTGCCAGTTTAATGACCACTGAAGTTATTTGTGACTGCTGCTTATGTTCTTAGACTGTAGTGATATAAGGAAAAAACACAGCCAGAAACAGATAAGGATGCAACATTTTCTTATAAAGAGTTGAATAACTAAAGTTTGCATACGATGTTGTGCAAAAAAAATAAATATTGCTTATCATTCACAAACAATACATATTGAGATAAGACACCATTTTATAAGAGATTCGTAATTAAAATCATAAACTGCAAGATTGGAGTGCAAAGAATGTTTCCACTGCTAGATTGCTTGAAAAAACTGTTAGTTGTTGGCAATCACTGCTAGTTAGTTTCTGATGATTGTGGAAACTATAGGGGCTATTTTGTAACTTTCTAGTGATAACATATTTGTTCCCCAAATCACTGCCGATCATTTAATTGGACTTTCAAACATTCTCAATTGGTGCTAACCACAAACCCTAATCACGCACAACACTTAATTTCAACAATCCCACATCCCACGAACCCTAACCTTACAATGTCGACTAAATTTTAAACTACCCACAACCTGATTGCTTACTTAGTTAAGAATGAACACTCTGAAGGTTTCCATGATATGATAGATTTCATCAAACACAGCCCCATTCATTATGCATTGACTGTTGCACCTGTTATTCTGAAGGCGTATATTCATCAATTTTGGTGGACTGCAGAGCTTAAATAGAGGAATGGAGTAGAGGTTATTATGGCAGTGGTTGATGAACAGGAGATTCTGGTTATATAGGAGTTGATCAGGACTGTGTTGAAGTTTCAGGATGACGAAGGAGTGGTTAATATGTCAAATGAGGAGATTTTTGATGGTTTGGAGCAAATGGGGTATCAGAGAAGAGGTGATGGTCTTAAGTTTAAGAAAGGTATGTTTTCTCCACAGTGGAAGTTCTTAATCCATACCATTCTTATGTGCCTAAGTAGCAAGACCACTGGTTTTGATGAGTTCCCTTCAAAGATTGCTACTGCTATAATTTGCCTCACTCAACAAAGGTTTTTTAATTGGTCAAAAATGCTCTTTGAGGCTTTGAAAAAACTTGTTAAGGACCAAGCCAAATATTACTTGTATCCCAGATTCATACAGATGCTAGTAGAGAGTCAGATAGTAGACCCCATACCTCATCAGAGAAAGTATGATTTGTTGCATATGGTCCATAAAGTGTTTACTCATATGAAAAAGAAGAACAAAAATTTTTCAGGGACTGTCACTACTTTATTTCCACATATGCTTAACTTGCCAAATAACCCTGAGAATATAGAAGTACGTGATCCACAAACTACCAAACCCTCGCCGAGAATTCCCTTTGTTGATCCCTTGCTACAACAACACAACCTATAACCACTATCGAACCTTTACCTCAACTTCCCAACCCCACGGAATATTGGTCACTCGTAGGAGGAAGAAGGCCACAAAGAAACCTCGGGGCTAGTGCTAGTGGTGTAGGAAATGAGCTGTCACGGTGTGGTAGGTGACATGATTGGAAGGATTCCACCATCGCCTCAGCTTAGAAGTCGTCAGTGGCGGTGGAAACCTAAGTAAGACCGAACCAATGGCAACTCCTAATGTGGAGAGTCCTTTGAATTCAACACAGTGGAGGAATCCTCACCAACCGGATAATTTCGGGACATGGATGTTCGAGCTAGGTCCGATGCAATGTTAGACACATCCTATGATTCACCCGTCGGGCGGGTAACACATTTCAATTGATACGGTAGTTTGGAACACCAACATGAATTGACGGCTAATGACTTTCTACATGATGACATTTCCAATAATCTACTTCTCGGACCAGGTTACACAGGTCGAGGTGGTGAGAATACTATGAAACTCATTCTTGAATTGACAGATAGATTCACAACTATGGAGTCAAAGATCATTGGTCTTCAAAATTTGACAACTACTCGAGCTGAAACAATAAGGAGGTTGAAGCACAGGGTAAGTGTTTTGGAAAGACTAAGAAGGCCAAGGGTCAATGCATTCAGGAAAGTGAAGAAAATGGGAAAGAAAGCAACTGCGCTGGGATTAAAAGTTTATAGGATGCATCCAAACAGAGGGGGAGTGAGAGTACAAATTCAGGCGAGGCATTGGTAGATTTGGATTTGGACAGTGGAGACAATGGGGATGGTTATTTGGTGGCTGACATGGAAGGTAAAGAAGCAGTACTAGATGATTCTTTAAAGGCTGCAATTGAAGAAAAGAAGAAGGAAGTAGTGTAGGCAATCACTGCATGTGTTGCTGCATTCGCTGCTAGTATTGAAGTAACCACTGCTGCAACAACTGCTGGTACTATTCTAGCCACTACCAATTCAGACGTTTCAAGTGCAGAGGCAACCATTGCTGTAAGATATAACTTTTCACATACACATCAAACCATAACGCAAGGTGGCGTATAAGATGGAATTCTAGAGAGAGAAAGTTAGAGGTTTAGGGAACTTAGTGAGAGAAAGTGAAAGATATTATTATGAGCTCCAACTCTCTACCTTGGAAGGTAGAGAGTATTTATAGTCTTACATAACTCGCCACACTTTGGGGCGTGGATCGGGCATACAGATGGGTAAAGACCCGTCCAGTCCTCCACGGTGTTACTTAACTAAATTACTACTTAACTTAAGAGAACTACGACTACGAGCTTTTAACGATTACATATACTGAGGTGACCGACTCTTTAATACCGGAATTTCTAATTCCTAACAATCTCCCTAAGGAGGTCACCTCAATCATGTACCAAAATTACATTGAATACAAATAGATATTACATCTAACACTTGATCTTGCATTCTTGATGTAGTCCTTTGCTCCTAAGCTCGTAGTCATTGATTCTTCACATAGCATGTTTGGTTATTCCAAGTGGAGGTCTTTTCTTGATCCACGTGATGATAATTTTGAGCCATCATTTGAGATCATCACTATCAACAATCTCGAGACATCCATTGTGGTGTTGTGACTTTGGGACCGACATGCTCACATTCGGATCATGATATCTTCTCATCGAGTAGCGGAAGCTTTAGTTGATTCATGATATTGGCGCAGCAGTAGCAAAAGCTTGGTGTGAAATATCGAGTCATTGATGCACTAGTCATGATTTCTTTGAGTTGAATGTGTTAAGTGAGCATGCGGCTAAGGATTGACCGCCCATTATGATCACCGCAAACGCCGGAATACCGCATACAACAGCTAGCAATAAATCGCACGAAAGTGTCTTTGATCACTTTCGTTGAATTGAGGTACACGGCCCACGGTTCCCGTTGATCAAGATAAATCTTGCTGTGATCGTAGGATTCCTAAGAATCTCCTTGACGTGGTTTCGTTGTTCTAGTCGTTCTCAAACCGAACGTCTCAAAGAAGACAACACGAGAGAGTGAACCGAATTTTAAGTTCACCGATTGATGAAAAGAGATTTGAAAACAATCGTATTGCTCAATAGAAATTGTTTTTGCAATACAACGAAGGTTTTATTGGAAATCAATTATCAATCATAAAAATACCTTTTGGTTTGAAGAATGAGTACACGGTAGATGTGCTAAAGAAAAGAGTTTATAAGCACAAAGACCGGTTTTCAAAGGTATCCGTCAATCCCTAACTCGAACCGGGATTGATTCAAGAAATTGAATCGCCCATTGTTTCATTCGGTTGTCACATGGTTGATCCATATAATAGATCTCACATGCCACCTACCAGAGCTTGTTTGATGTTGGCTCCGAAGGCTTTCCATCTTCATTGTGAGTGTGTAAACACATCACTCGGATGTTCGGCAATACCACAAGGATAATGCGAGGACTCATGATATAATCTCTTTCCACATTGTGTGAAATGAGAGTCTTCATTGAAAGTGTCCTAATGAGATTTATTGATGATCTCGTGGCTCTAGACTCAATTTGTGCATATTTGGATCCTGTGCGGAGACTAGGAGAGGGTCTCTACTTCAATATCAACCATCTCTAAGAGACAATCGATAGATTATGTCGGTTCCGTGAGAATGAAACAAGCCCTTTTAAGAGGAACTTGAGTGGTTTGGAAAGGTGAAGTGCGATGCGGCCACTTGGGTCCATGACGTCTTGTCTTCAATACCGATGTTACCATCAAGAGCATATGAAGTGAACCCGGTTTACGCCCTAAGGTTGAATAAATGGAGGGCTATTTGTTTTCACCCTATTTTCATTCAATTCTTTTTAATTCTTCAACCCTTCAAGCTACCGAGACTTCATAGCTAGAACCTTGTTGGGTTTATTCCAAGAGTAGCTCGGCCTTAGTCCCATACTTCCCTTATCTCATTTTCTCCTTTTATCATCATACCTAAGGACTTCTACACTAACTAGTGGATTGTCCTCGGTAGATCCCTCCGGTTACGGCGGATCATGGGAACCAATACCTAACCTTATCATCCTTATATCACCGCACATAAAGTAAAGTTGGTCGGTCTATTTGGTATTGTTCATCCGCCATTGGATCCAATTGAAACCATTTGAAAATCAATTCGGATACTTGTGATGTATTATCAAAGCATTTTGTACCGAATTGTTTTGATATTTTAGAACGAGAACTCCCCTCAACATGTGCATCAAGTATTTGAAAATGTTTTGCACACGGAGGCAAGAGGAAGAATTACCTTCTTTGATTACCATTTTCTAAAAAAATATCAACATCACTTCCCATATCAAATCAAGTAAATATAGCATTTCGGGAAGGATGAGGTTTCCATAAATTCGCTCCCCTCAATATGTGCCTCGAGGTTTGAAAAGAGTTTTGCACATACTAGAGGAACCGCACATTAGGATGAATGATCACGTTTAAAATCAAAGGTTTAAGATAGATGCTCCCCACAACATGTGCATTGAAAATTTGAAATCGTTTGTCACATGTGGGCGAGGATAGCATGTACATCCGCTTATAACCATTTACCTAGTTATCGCTTAAATCTAATTTAAATCACATTCTCCCCGATCACAATTATCAAATCATTTGAGATTTGTGATCTCGTATAGATTTAAATTGATTTTGAAAGCTTTTAAGGAGAATTGTGACTTGATTGTGAGAGTGTTTTAACCGATACGGATCGGATTTTGAGACTTTAAACCCATTTATAAAACATGCATGTATATCTTTTGAAAACAATTTAATGCCAAATAACTTTTTAATTTAATTGAAATCATTCTCCCTCAATCAATGACATAGGTTGTTGATTGAGTGATAGAGATTTTGACAAATAAGTCCCGATGATTTTCAAAAATAGAGATCGAGTTATTTTTCAAAGCATTTGGTTTTCAATGAGATAAATGTTTATAGAATCGAGCATGGAATTTTGAAAACATGATAAAACATGGCTCGTTTTTCTTGAAAACGGGTTATTGCTCGAAAAGACAATAAACCATTTCTCTTTCTCCCAAAAATATTTTTGATTTTTTTTTTTTTTTTTTTTTTTTTTTTAAGAATTCGAACAACATCTAAAGTCCCGTGTCATTCTTTGAATGACAAGACAAAGACCGTAGATATATCGAGGAAAAAAAAACAAAACAAAATGATACCAATTGTTTTTTTTTTTTTTTTTTTTTTTTTTTTTTTAGGATTTTTGAATTTTCGATTTTTATGGATTTTGAAAGTTTTATAATTTTCTATTTTGATTTTCGAATAACTATTTACAAGAGATAGATGAAGAAAGACCTTTACTCCTCGTCTTCCTCCCGAAGACGTTTGAGAGTTTCGGTTGAAGGCTTTTCAAACCAAGACGTGGAAGAATAAACTCAAAACGTTCTCTTGGAAGAGCTTTGGTGAAGATGTCCGCTAACCGATATTCGGACTCACAAAATATAGTTCCACCACACCTTTTTCCACTTGTTCCCCGATGAAATGATGTCGAATGTCGATATGCTTTGCTCTTGAGTGTTGAACGTTGTTGCATGAGAGCAATAGCACTTTTATTATCACAAGATGAGAGGATTTTGTTGAATTCAAAGCCATAGTCGATAATTGAGATCTCATCCATAAGATTTGAGCACAACAAGATGACATGGCTATGTATTCAACCTCTGTAGAGGAAATAGAAGTGCTCATTTGCTTCTTTGAAGACCACTCACAAGCTTATCACCCAAAACCGAGCACCTCCGAAGTACTTGACGTATCTTGACAACCCGCATGATCGGCATCAGAGGCCGTTAGTGACATACCGTGTCCTTCGGGTACCATAGTCCCATATTGATGGTTCCTTGAGATACCGAAGACCCGCTTAATCGCTTCAAGGTGCTTTTAGTAGGCTTAGCTCGGTATCTAGCACACATGCACACAGAGAACAAGATGTCCGTCTACTAGCAGTGAGATACATCGTGATCCTATCATACTCCTATATTTCGCTTGGTCAATCATGATCCCGAGAGGTCCTCATCTAGTTTGGTTCGGTCAATCATGGGGGTGTCAACAGGTCACTTGAATCAAATCCAAATTTCTTTAAAATCTCTGTTGCATATTTAGATTGATTTATGAAAATGCCTCCGGACTTTGAGAAATTTGTAATCCCAAGAAAAATGACATTTGTCCCATCATTGACATTTGAAACTTTGAACTCATTTCATTTGAAAACGATCACATTCCATTGGGTCACGAGGCAAAATAATATCATCAACATAAATTTGAACATGAATCAAATGTTTGCTCGACTTCCTCGTGAACAATGTAGGATCAACTGCCTTTGATGAATCGGTTGATAGAAGAAACTTTGATAGTGTATCATACCATGCCCTTGGAGCTTGCTTTAAACCGTAAAGAGCCTTCTTCAAACGATAAACGTGAGTAGGATGCTCTTGATTCACAAATCCTTCAGGTTATCGACGAGACGACTTCTTTAAGATCTCGCGTTTAGAAATGCCGCCTTTACATCCATCGATAAACTACCATGTTCTTACTAGCAAAGATTAGCCGAAGATTCTCGATTGCCTCGATTCGAGCAACCGGAGCAAAGATTCTTCAAAGTCTATACCTCCTCTTGACGATATCCTTTAGCAACTAATCGAGCCTTGTTTTTCAACACATCGCCATGCTCATCAAGTTTTACTTTGAAGATCCATTTTAGAGCTATAATCATAGCACGCTCGGAGAGTGTACTAACTCCCATACATCAAGACGATCAAACTCATGGATTTCATCTTGCATAGCATTGAACCAACTATCTTCATTCATAGCGCTTTAACATCTTTTGTTCGATCTTAGATAGTACGGAGTTGAAGAAGCACCATAAGGCATCGGTTGCGAGTTGCTTCCGGGTTGATACAGACGAGAGGATTTCCAATGATGTTGTCTAATGGATGATCGTGAGTCCATTTTCTCGAGGTGTTCATGTGGCATTTGTTGAGGAACCAAGTAGTCGAGTCGATGTCTCCAAGAAGATGGTTCGATGATGATTCGTGAGTAGCAAATATGTTTTCAAATGGAGCTTCTTCAGAGTCGCAGAGGATTAACTTCATCATTGATGCCGAAACATTTCCATGATGTACATTTGAAGAATGATGATTTGTTGATGAGATCAAGGATCGCAGCAGTGCTTCTTGACTAATGATATTGAAACCGATGGATTGACTTCATTCATCGGAATATGAGCATCCTCTGTTGTAGGATCAAGACCTCATTAGAAGTAGACTCACACAGCCATCAAACATTGGATCAAACAATTTCTTTACATCATCTTGGATGGAGGTACATATGGCGCTTCTTGAGAGGAATTTGGAACAAGGGATGAACCAATAGGACTGTTTTGAAGTGCGGGTCCCGAGCTGGAGTGTCCAGAGCCATTTGACCGGTCACCATCAAACGTAACGTGAATTGTTTCCATGATATTTCGGGTTCTTTGTTGTAGATTCGTATCCCTTTTGTTTGGTGCATATCCTACAAATACTCCAATGTCGACTTTAGCTCTAAGTTTGCCCAAGTCTTGACCCTCATTAGTTGGATAGCACAAGGCACCAAACACACGAAGGAAAGATAGATTAGGTTTCTGTTGTGGACAAGTTCATATGGAGTTTTCCATGAATGGTGTGAATCGTGAACGATTTTGTGTGTAACATGCAGTGGCAATTGCTTCACCCAGAGAAACATTGAACCTTTGAGTAGATCAAGATTGTTCTAGCAGCTTCAACAAGAGTACGATTTCGCCTTCAACTACACCGCTCATTGAGGGTTCGTGGAACACTTCTTTGATGGTCGATTCCAATGCTTTCATAAAATTCACTAAGTTGTTTGTTGACAAACTCGCCCATTGTCTGCTCGATAATTACGACGCTTTGTTTAGTCTAACTCGCATTTGTTTGATGAGTTTGATGATGATATCGTGAGTTTCATCCTTTGTCCTTAAGAACTTGACCCGGTGAATCTAGAATAATCATCAACCACAACTAACACATATTTCTTCCCAAAGATATTCTCGCACCCTCATTGGTCCACATAAATCCATATGAATCATATGAAGAACTTCGTGACGAGTTGGTAGGTTTGGGTTTATGGGCATACTTTTGCTTTTTCCCAATTGACATGTCGAACAAAGATGATCCTTTTCATACTTTAGTCTAGGTAAACCTACAACTAAGTCCCTTACGGAAAGATCGTTGATGGTGCGAAGTTCAAGTGATTGAGACGACGATGCCATAACCATGACTTTGTTTTTGAGGCCTTTGATAACAAGCGATTGGTGAAGCTCTCATCATGTCATCGATAGAGATAGTGTAAAGGTTTGAGCCACGAGTTCCTTTCAACGAGTTCCTTACCATTAAGATCTCTAACAAAGCGGTATGTTTTCAAGGCTACTTCTAGATCGAATCACGTAATTGACCAACAGAGAACAGATTATGACCTAAACCTTCCACATAATACACTCGGAGATGACACTATCACCAACAACATAATCTCCATAGCCCATAATAGCAACCGAAATGATCATTACCAAATCTAATAGCCCCGATGAATTTGCTCACGGTTCATGAGCGTGACCGGTCTCCAAATATATGCTTGGAACAACTGAGTCCAGTACCACGTAACGATTTGAACGATCCGCAGCTGAACATGCATAAGAATGGATAATGGATAATTGGGATCCCCATGCAAGAATGGGTTCCATTTGGTTAGTAGCAACAGTTGGACCACCCACATCGTAAATAGAAGCATTCATATCGAGACGGTGAGGTAATGGAATCATTGTGAATAGATGCAATACTAGTGTCTCAGATAACCCTATTTACAAAGGTGACCACTTTTAAGGAATAGTTCTACCAAGAGGGCATCCATTTTCTAGTGGGCATTATCTCGATTAGTCTTATGACCAATGTATCCAATAAAAGCCTATTCTCACGAATGTTCTTCCTGTGGGTTTCCATTGTTTTCTAACTCTCTTTCGCTTTTGCCTTTTAGCCTTTTTAGTATGAGTTTAGCATTAACAATATTAATCGGACAATTAACATCATTAGGCAAAGCATTGACATCACATCCATGATTAGAAATGTAATTCAAGCAAACATCGAACAAGTTTTGCAAATAGTATCGAATTCGAATTAATTACAAGACGCTTATGGCTAATACTAGAATCAACACGATTCGCTTTATTCGATTCGACATAAGGTTCCTAGATTGTTCTTCTACTTTCTTCCAAAGGCACATTCTTAGCTTGAGAGGTCCTATCATTCCTTGTATTGTCTTGAGACTTTGACCGCTCCCTTTAATGTCACCGATTACTCCGTAGAGGAATGGGAACATTAGTTGGTTTTACTACTCTTTGCACCAATTGCTTAGATGTGCCGATCGAACTACATGCGGTGCACTACGGTTCACTTGCAAAGCTAGATGTACTGAGATTAGTACTCCTAGAAGGCACATTTGATTTCTCTTTCCTAGCATTGACAGATCTGGAATCTGAACTACTCAAGGGTACACTACGGCTCTTATTTAGAACAATGGGAATCAAGTGCATATCATATTTGGCCTTAGGCATTGAGCATGGAATCAAGGGGTTAACTCTCTCACCTAATGTCTTTGGGCATATAGTGATCAAGCATTCTAAGATTTCTTGAGATCGTTTGGCATATGAGCATGCATGTCCAATTGCATTATCATGAGGTTTCTCTAGCTTATCCTCTTCAACAATCTCACGCAGGCATTCTAAGCAATCCTTAAAGGATGAGAAATATGTTTGAATGGCAAGTTTGTTGTTCCTTAGGTGAGGGGACATATGTCACGAGATAAAGCATATTTATTATCCGAGTGAACCTTTGATACAACATTTTCCTCATTGATCATTGGCATTTTCCTTTTACCCGACTCTTGATTCTCAATTTCCTTTTGCAATGAAGTTATTTGTTCGTTGTTTTTGTTACGAGTGACTTTAATTGATTCAAACAACTCATTGAAATGACGTTTAACCTTTTCATTCTCTTCTAGAAAACTTTCGTTTTCCTTTTGTAAAGCATTTACTAGGTTTTGAAGATGAAACGCGTTTGAGAATTCCGAGAATCTAAAGAAGGAGGTATTAGGAGCCCTGTCATATTGTTCGCTTGACCCTTTAATTGAGAGATTTGGGCTTTCAACTTTCTCGATCATGATACACCGAGCATGAATCTGTTCATCTCGCTTGTTAATTTGAAAAGCGCATCAAACTCGGAGCATCCGAAGATATCTTGATATTTGAAGTTTTGACATTTTCTTTGAGATGTTGATATTTTAGTTGTAGATTAAAATACTCAACTTCTAGTTTAGAAAATGTTTAACCAAATTGTCATGATCATCCAGTTCAATTTTCTCATTTAGTTTAGAATTAGTTTTTCAAGCTCAATGACACGATCATGGAAACTTTCGGGGCCAGATAGTTCATGAAATTTGGAAGCGATAATAGAGCATTTTGAAGCGATGAAAAGACATCTTGAGCAACACATTCAAGAATAAGATTCTCATTTAATGTATGTGTTCTTTCTCTCAATCTCATTATATTTTAGTGCACTCATAGTCATTAATTTCCACTATTATTGCATCAAATTCCTTTTCCATTCCCATAATATCCGTTTCTATCCCCTTTTAAGACTCTCAAAGTGATCCTTTAGAAGTTTAAAGAAAGGCATGACCTCGATTAAATAACATTCTTTCATTTGTTCAAAACCCTTTCTCCTTGATTATACCAGTGGGTGTGATCCTTTTCTTGCAAGTTTTCTCAAAATCAACAAATAGTTGAAATATAACGTATTGGCTAATTAATGTCTTGCTTTTAGTGGCAATTGTTCTAGGTACAAGATGCATTGGTGTATTAGGAGGATACACAGCTGTTTCTAGGCATTTTTCAAGGGAGGGTTTGTTTCTACAATATTTTCAACTTTTCCGCTTATCTAAATCCATTTTCCGTAAGACTTGTTCGGGAGTCAACAATGTCTGAGTCTTAAACTTGTTCAAGGAAATCCAGTTTTCCTTCTTGTAGTCATGGGGAGTGATAGTTACTTTCTTCTCTTTGCATTTAGGATCATTTAGTTTCTTATTCATCTTCTCCCTAGTGACTTCATCTAATTTCTTGTCATCCTCAGTGCACTCAATGCAACTAGGTTTTTGTCTAGGTTTAAGAATCTCATTTCCATCATAGATAACACTTTGAGCTGCTTTTGCAATCTTTCCATACTCGTGGTTGGGTTTATCTATAATGGGAACACTATGCTTATCGCTAGAACTCTATGCTTAGTGATCATGTGAAGCGATCGAATGGTGTTTCCTTGCATGTACAACTTGTTTTCAAGTTTGTTTTTCATAGTTTTCGATTAGAAAATCTCTCAAGAGCTTTGATTCTTTTGCATTAAATTCTTGCTTAAGCATTTTCACATTTTCTTGAAGTTCTTGTTTTGCTTAGTGTTTTAGAAAGTTTTTCTTGCAAAGAATTTAATTCTTGTTTCAATACTACTTCTCTAAAATTACTTTTTCTAATTCCGCACGCACTTGGTCATCCATTTCACGCTCACGAGTGGTCAACTCAAATTTAGCGTTGTTCATAAATAGCAACACGTTCTTTATAGGCATTTAGTTCGTAAATTATGGAATCATCGAGCACATGCGGTGTATTCATCAAAGACATAGTCATTGTTGACCGCAGAAGATGCATCACTTGGTACAACTTCACTTTCACTTTGTTTCACGTATTGATCGATGGGACAATATTGATATTACCCATATTTTCAACATTTGATTCAATAGTTTCGATTGGTTGTACTTTGTCATGCATCTCGCTGCACATCAAGATCATCGATAGCTTTAATACCTCGTAGATGAGTTTGTCCTTGGATGGGCCAACTTGTGGTGAAGAAGAGATCTTGGAGAAACCATTGAGAGATGCTAGCCATAAAGATTGTGTGTGCGATGGGTCCATCATCTACATCGTAGTATGCATCACGCCAAGAACTTGAAAGGCGTTCGATGATTGTGACCTATCTCCGAATAGGCCGCTCATCCACATCGCATCATAGGTCTTGGCATTACCCTCAAGAAGAAACAAAGATTCCTCTTCATCCAACGCAGCACCATTGTCCCGAGCTTGTGCAAGAACATCTTATCTCGAAGTAATCGGCGATTCTGGACGTTTTGGAGATGTGCGTTCCTTGCAATGTGTCCTCACCACCACAGTTATAGCATTTGATCGGCTTAGCTTGACCTTGGTTACCATTCCTTCCTCGATTCGATTGCCCACATATCCTCTACCAAGACCACCCCTTCCCCGATCATATTGCCTTTCCGAATCGGTTGCACCACAATCCTTCCATCTTTAACAAATGGCTTGATTATGGGTTAGATGCGATTCGAGGTTGTTGTTGGTTTGTGGGAGATAATTCATGTTTTGACTAATGAGTAGAGCTAGTTGATCAATGATGTTACCCACGTGCATCAAGATCGCCTTGTTTGAACATAGGATCGAATGAGTTTGTGATTACCATTACCCAAGGGTATGACTTGTGATGCTTTGGTTGTGATTCCAATGTTTGAGTAGAAAGTCGTTGAGTCATTAGACGAACTTGTCTCTCCCTGGTTGGTTTTAAACCGATTGAGAATCAATTTTCAAACATAGCATGTCTCTCATTCTCAAGGAGGAAGGCATAGAGTTGCTCATAGTTTGTATTCTTCATCCTTTAGTGAGCTTCACATTTGTGACAAACTTGTGCCATTCGGGATTCATGTTGTTCACAAACTTTGAGTTGAGTGAATGTTAGGCATAGTCATTTCGATGTTCCTCATGTCATTCACTAACTTATGAAATCTCACATAGTACTCATAGACACTCTCATCGGTTTCATCTTGAAGTGCTCAAATCAGTCATAGAGTTGGGATTCTCTGCCTTCCATAGTTAGTTTCGAACCCGAGAGAAGCATCTTAACATTATCCCAAACCGCCTTTGCTTGTTGTTATGATTGATCGCCTTGTAGATGTCTTTAGGAAGACCTTGAAGAACAATGTTTGAAGCCCCGATATCCGCATCAAATCTCTTTTCTCCTTATCATCAAGCTCATCATACATCTTAGGTCATCCATTCCGTAAATAGGAGTACCATCTTCATTAGTATCAAGTATGTCTCTAGTCGCTTCAACTCGATATGGTCCTTCATCAATGGATTTTAGAATATTGACACCATTTTCCTTTCCAAGGCAATACAATCGATTCGTTGAGCCCAAGAATCGTAGTCGATTCTGTCAAGCATGGGTGGGCTAGTATCGATCCATTTGCTTGTACATCCTCGCAACAATGGAGATGATGTAGGGACGTTGGTGGACATGTTATCGATTATACGGGATTTTATAACTCAATGATTAAACCGGAAATAGATTCTTTCACGGATTTTACTAAATCAAGAGAAAACCGTAAACAATCACTCAAGTCGCTAGATGATAAAGCTCTAAGTCGCTAGAAATAAATCCACTAAGTCGCTACCAATTAATTCGCTAGATGCCCAAGTCGCTAGAATCCCAAGTCGCTATCGAAAACAAGTCGCTAAGTAGTAACTCGCTACGGACCAAGTCGCTAACCAAATTTTGGCAAAGAATTGCCACACAAGTCGCTAGAAACACAAGTCGCTAAAGAGCAACTCACATCGACCAAGTCGCTACCATTAAGTCGCTACCCGTAGTGGAGATTCCACTACTTGTACTTTAACTCGCTAGATCTAACTCGCTAGATTTGACATCGTAACTCGCTACAATTTAATGAAGCAAGTCGCTATGAAGAAAACTTATCCGTGAACTAACTCGCTACCATGAAAACCATATAAACATCACTTTTCAATCCAAAACAACCCAACCAAGATGATTCAAGCTACCAAATGAAAACCTAAACACTTTTGATGATTCTAAACACAAAAGTACCAACAAAATTCAAACTTTAACACAAGAAATCAACCAAATGATGCAAAACCACTAAACTTTTTCAAACTCAAAACCACCTAAAACCACTATAAATCCAAAGATGTGCAAGATATGATCTAACCATGGCTCTTGATACCAATTGTAAGATATAACTTTTCACATACATCAAACCATAACGCAAGGTGGCGATAAGATGGAATTCTAGAGAGAAAGTTAGAGGTTTAGGGAACTTAGTGAGAGAAAGTGAAAGATATTATTATGAGCTCCAACTCTCTACCTTGGAAGGTAGAGTATTTATTGTCTTACATAACTCGCCACACTTTGGGTCATGGATCGTGCATACAGGTGGGTAAAGACCCGTCCGTCCTCCACGGTGTTACTTAACTAAATTACTACTTAACTTAAGAGAACTACGACTACGAGCTTAACGATTACATATACTTGAGGTGACCGACTCTTTAATACCGGGAATTTCTAATTCCTAACAATTGCTATAATTATAAGAATCACAATAACACCAGCACCAAAACCAAAAAAGGCTGAGAATGAGATTGCCATACAATTGCTCAACCTAAAGCAACCTCACCCTATCCCTGCACCCAAACCTATTGCTAAGAGTCTAAAGATTGGTGAAGTTGTGCAGAAAGGTGTAGTTACTGAACCTGATATTGGAAAGGGTAAAGGGATTGCAGAGCCAACATTGAAGTTTGAAAGTAGAGAGGAGCAGATAGCTTATTATGGAGAATTTTCTAAAAGATTATATATGGAACTAAATGCTAAAGAAATTGCTAAAGAAAAGGAAAGGGCAGCGCAGGAAGAAGCCTCTGAACAAGCTATAGAAGAGTGGAAAAAGGAACAGATGTATTTTCAAGCTTCTGAGAAAATGCAGACAGAGATGACTATGGATTTATGGGGTCAGTTAGACATAGGTAAAAGGTCTAAGATGCTGGTTGAGAAGGCGAGGAAGATGAAACAGGACATGGAGTTTAAAGACTATCATGCAAAGAAGAACAAACCACCAACAAAGCAATGTAAAAGAAGTCGATGATAAAGTTTATCAAACACATGGATGATATGAAAACTATAAATTTGAAGAGTTGTCCTTATGAGAAACTTGAGGAGTCAGATAAGATTTGCATAAGAAGGTGTGATAAATTCATCCCCATGAATTCTCGGAAAGAAGTCGAGATGCTAAGGAATAGACAAAGAGAACAGGATCATGATAGAGAGTCAAGCTCAAAAAAATGTAGGTGGATGATAAAGAGATTGGATCAAGATATTGTGGTAAGTGATAAAGTGGCTGAAGATCCTATTAATACTACACCTGTAAAATCTATACACCTTATCATAGATGGGGGGATTGTCTCAGTGGATGAAAGGGACAGTATTGAGCTTACTAGACGAGATGGAAAGAAAAGTCGATACTATACTTTTGGGAATATGTTATTCTTTTTTACTACAAATGATTTGGAGCAGCTGTGGAAGGTAATGTCTTTTAGATGTGGAAAGCTTGGACCAAAAGGAACCATGTCTAGGTCTATGTGGACTGCATTGAAGTGCATGTTTGAGTCCAACCCAGAAGATAAATGTTGGGAAGCTTGTGTGGTTGAAGAATGGATGTTGTATGCTTATCCAAGAGTACATTTTGTTAAGACTTCAGAAGAGAATATCTACATGCTGGTTGACAAAGATTACCCTTTAATGAAGACTGTAGCCAGACAGATGTTGGAAGTTAAGCTTAATCTGCAGTGTACAAAATCAACTCATCCAATTGTTCATCCACTGCTGAGAAAGATTGAGAAGATTGCTGATTATGAAATCTTAAGTGTCAATTTCCCCCGATAATGCTTGTAATTTATATCATTCATATGTATTTACGCTTGTTTTCCATTATTTTCCACTTTCAGGTAAATTATGAGCATTGGAGCTGAAGAGACGCGAAACTGGAGAAATATCAAAAGATTTATCATAGTATGCTGACTTTGAAGAAGTTACGGCGTAACTCATCTCTCACATTACGCCGTAGCTAAAGCGTGACTCAGAAAACTATCTCATCAGAAGGTTACGGCGTAACTCTTCCCAAAGGCTACGACGTAACTATATTAGGTCAAATGAGGTTCCACGCCGCTGATAACTACGCCGTAACTATTCCATCAACTATGGCGTAACCAAGTTTATTGAAGACTACCGCGTAACCACTAATAACGTTACGCCGTAACTAGCAGATCTAGTGCAAAATACGAAGAAATTGAAGGTTACGGCGTAACTCTTGTTATAGTTACGCCGAACCCGCATCCGCCTATAAATACCCCACGAATTCCAGCATTTCTAATCATCCCATTGCACACACAACACCCAGAGAACGTGGGAAAAGCTCAAGGCAGGTCTAGAGGAGCATACTGAGTTGTCTCTAAGGAGAAATCACTCCCTACGATAAGCATTAGCATTTTATATTTTCTTTACTTTCAATTCATGTATTTCGCACCTTTGAATAATGAATTGGTTTGTATGATTAATATGAGTGTCTAAGCACCTCTTGGTGCCGGCCTAGTTATGATTCCTTAATTGTTTTTTTTATGTTTACATTACTTCCGCATAATTATTTCTAAGTGTATACATGCATAGTTTATTGGTAGCTACCCTTGGTTCGGTAGTTTCGAATGGCGGTGAGAGGCCAATTGCCTAA
Organism: Chrysanthemum lavandulifolium; assembly: GCA_022545495.1. Classification (NCBI taxonomy): domain Eukaryota; kingdom Viridiplantae; phylum Streptophyta; class Magnoliopsida; order Asterales; family Asteraceae; genus Chrysanthemum; species Chrysanthemum lavandulifolium. Next base: position 72,949,169 of record CM040238.1, read on the forward strand.
GAGATATGACCAACCTGACCCTAGGTGAGCGGATCGAGACGGAAGGGTAAGATATGACCAACCGACGACCCTTTCTACTTGTGCGATTTGACCAACTAATCACCTACCGTTTGGATGAACTTAAGAATTAGGGGTGAGTGTTTGTTGCTAACGCCGGGCACTCACTATTATAAATCTAGCATGTAGCGGTACTTAATGACTTGGCTTAGGATCGTGAACAACAGGACTTATGAGGGACACCGACTTCTCCTGTGGTGGCATCTTTTGCCGATAGGTTAGGATGAATTAACCAAATGTTGTCCTCTCGACTTTGACCCCACCAAGTAATTGGAAGTAAGTAGACGAGACATAACTAGCTAAGAGGATTAACTAGGTTAGCACCACTCTCCTCTATTGATTTATCCTTTACCTTTATTTGCTTTTATCTGCTTTAGTAGTTTAATTAATTAATTCCTTATCAAAACCATTATTAATCTGTGACACCTAGACTTAGTAATAATCCAACATACATAGCTCTTGGGACGACCTCGGCTTTACCGATTACTACACTACACACGACCGGGTACACTGCCTGTTAGTGCACTAGGGTAGACCATAGGTATAACGAGACTTTATAAATATTAAAATCTGGTCAGTAAAACCTACATCAAGTTTTCGGCGCCGCTTTCGGGGAGTTATATTAGGATTAATATTAAGTCTTTCATTTCATTTTAAACTTTTCTATTTTTCTCACGATCATATTTCAAGTTTTCGTGTACCATGGAAGTTGTTAACATCGATGACCTCACTCTTGAGGAATATTTGGCATTAACAAGGGAAGAACAAGGACCGAGGATTGTTAGGCCACCACCGTAGAAGATGCTCAATTCGAAATCAAACCTCAGTTCATGAGGGAATTACGTGCAAATCCCTTCTCTGGAAGCATCACCGATGATGCCCATGAATATATAGACAACGTCGAGTACATTGTTAGCCTATTCAAAATTTCCCGAGTCTCACACGATGCTATCATGTTACGAGTATTCCCTATTTCTCTTACGGGAGCTGCGAAAAGATGGGTTGATCGATTACCTGCTGGGACTGTCAACACTTGGCCTATCTTAAAAAAGTGTTTCATTCAGAGATATTGTCCTCCATCAAAGACGGCTAAGCAATTGGAAGAAATCCATAACTTCAAGCAAGAGGGTGATGAAACGTTATACCAAGCTTGGGAAAGGTATAACGAATTGTTATACAAATGCCCTACTCATGATCTCAACAGCCAACAAAAGGTGAACGTCTTTTACAAGGGTCTGAACATCTCCTCAAGACAAATGATTGATTCTCAAGGGCCGATTCCTGGTATGACACCCACTTTGGCTTTAGAAAATATTCAAAAGATGGCAGACCACTCTCACAAATGGCACAATGGAGGGAGCAACCGAAGTAAGAATGGAGATATGGAAGGCCTTGCAGCAATAAACAACAAATTAGAAAGCCTAGGAAGAGAAATGAAGAAGCTCAAGGAAAATGTGCATTCCATTCAAGTAGAGCGAAATGGAACTCCACCTACCAAAGAATGTTCCTCCAACGAGGAAGTTAAAAGGATCAGAGAAGTTAAATATGGAAGAGAATCCCCTTTCAACGACTACAATAATAACGGGCCCGGATATCGAGAAAATCCCGTGATTCTACACAAGAATCAACAACAATCCTCCCAAACCTAGCCTTGAAGAAATAATGCACAAAGCATCAAGTATCTACAAAAAGGGAGATAAACTCAAGGAATGGATGGTCAAAGTGAAGGAGGACACCAATATGAACCCACGTAACCAAGATGTCGCAATTAAAAACCTCGAAACACAAATTGGGCAATTGGCTAAAACCTTGAAACGAGTAATGCTAAAGCCATTGCCTCAGAAAGCCATATTTGCGCAAGATAAAGCAAAGAAATAGCGAAGCACATCTTCTATCACTAATGATCTTTCCGGATTAACTACCTAAGAGGATGATAAATCGAAGACAATGAGGTCCGCCAAGCCAACTTCCCGAGAAACAAAGAATACCAAGAAAGTTCTTCTTCCATGCACTATTGGTAATATTAAGATTCCCGCATTAGTTAATTTGGGGCCGGGTAAACCTTATCTCTACCACTTTATTTGAAAAAATAAAACTTACCAATTTAAAAGAAACAACTATTATGATAGAAATGGCTGATTCCTCTAAAGCTGTACCAAGGGAATTGTGAATAATATGCTTTTAAAAATTGTAAAATTCTTCTTCCCAACTGATTTTGTGGTTATTGACATGGAGAAGCGGGAGGCATACAACTTAATTGTTGGAAGACCTTTTCTGGCCACTTGTAAGGCTCAAATTAAGGTTTTTGAAAAACAAATTTCTTTGAGGCGATAATGAGCGAATAACTTTTAGTATGAAAGAGCATTTAAAACCAAAAGTTGAAATTTCAAATAATGTTGATGTTGTTAATGTTCAATCACTAGATCCCCCTCTACACTTTAATCCTATTACTAATGATAGTAAAGAGAATGTTGATGATTGTAAGCAGAACAGGGAAAGATTGTCCAAGGCATTAAGGAAACTCCGGTTCCAAACAAACATTTTTGCAACTCGATATTAACCAAGGATAACGAATCGGTGACAACATGGCCCCCGTATAATAAAAAATGTGAAGGAAAGGCGAATGAATGGATATACCCTCACAAGGGTGAGAGACATGATATTGAATTAGCATTAGAAGACTGGTTAAGCAGTATGAGTACAATCATCTCACTGACACAATAAACGGGGCAAGATCTAGCATAAGTATAACTAGTAGTCTTATTGCTGAAGATGATGGCCGGAAAAAATCATGTGATGAATGGCTTTTACATAAATTTGGAACAAATGGCATCCGTAATACTACAAGGAAAAAAGGGTTTAACAAATGGATGAATAAGTGCCAACGAGTGGTGGAAGTAGGCCAGGTCCAAAGGCCCCCATAGAAGCCCCGCGGCTCTGAGTCTAACTTAAAGACTCTTAAATAAAGAAAAGTGCTCTTTCGGAAGACAACCCGAATTATCCCTTTATTTTATTTTATTTCCATTTCGTAGGGTTTTTTTTCTAACCATTTTTGCGAGAAACGAGGAAGTAATGGTTCTTTGCGGCTTGTCGATCTGTCTAAAGTTACTGGCGTAACTCATTTATGTGGTTACGCCGTAACCAACTTTTTCGATAGAACTCTCGACGCATTACTAATTACGGTAATACCATCTCTGTGGTTATCCAGAAACCGCTTTGCGACTTATGCCAGTTTTCTTTGGTTACTACAGAACTCCTCAAAAGAGTTACGACGTAACCTTCTCTGTTTTTAATTCTTTCATTATAAAACACAATAACCTTGTATTAGTATTTTAAATGAACTTTGTGGGTGCGTTCCTCAGTAACACGAGACTTCACTCGTCCACTTGGGACACCAAGTGGTTTAAAAGGCTTGTTGCATATGCTAAATGCAACCGTGATTCCTATAAAAGTGAGTTAGGTTTGTTTTCATTATTTATTTTAGAATTATGCTTGTCGGTAGTGTGACTTGAGGATTGAAGTTTGTTCATGATGCTTATCTGAAGGCACGTCTCTTTTCGTGGGCCTTCTTTCTTTATGGAGCAAATTTCGGGGAAGTTCTCGCCTAATTCTACTTTTCTTCACCTTTATTTAATGCTTAGTACAAAAGGGACTTTGTACAATTCAAGTGGGGGACGGAGTAGAATTATCTCTTGAACATTATTTTGCCCTCATTTTCTAGTTTATTTTGAAATATTATGCCATTTTAAAATTTTGACATGTTTTTCTTAACCTAACTAGATTAGACCTTAGCCGAGCATATACAACCCTTGATATATTATGGTGAGATTAGCCTTATCCGTTTCCAATATTTTACCCCAAATCCATCAAATTGTGAGTGTGCCGGTAGCTTGTAAACTTTAGAACTTGGAATTTGCATCATTTCGAGACCATAGACGAGGTATGTTGAGTTAGCTCGATGTATTTGGACTTTTCAGTTTTAGAAGACAATATTATAGGATTATCACCCAAATAGCCTACTATTGTGTGTCTATCGATTAGTCACCTCGACTACTCGACCCCCATGTGAAACCCTTTTGTTGCACTCACCTTTAGTGCAAGATACCCCTAGATACACCCATCTGAGCCATTCCTTTCATTTTGTTAACCCAATATATTGTTTAGTTACACCTATACACCTTAGCCTACCACCGTAGTCTTTATTTGTGATTGGGAAGTCATTATTTGCCTAAGTTCAAGGTTCAAGTGGAAAGGTTCGAAATCACACTTTCATCGACAACATATTCTCGAAGATCATTGAAGACCCCAATTCCCATTGTTCATCTCAAGTGGGGGATATTATGTTTAGTTATTATTGTTATGTTGAAAAAAAAGTTGTTATGATTTAGTCATTGTAAAGGCGATGTTATAAGCACTATGTTTTGAGCTTTATAGATCTAGTATCAAGGAGGCCACCTCGGTCACATTTGAAGATTGAGTTGGTAATTATACCAACGGTTGGAGAAAAGGTAGTGTGCCCATCACGACGTCCTCTAATGACACATCTACCTTGAACTTTGGGCGATTTGCAAGTGATGATGACTTGGTTATAGATTTAGACTACCGCTTGATTTTTATTGTACACTATTTATATATCCCATGTCTTATCCTACCCTTTAGTCGTGAAGCGTGTCTAGGTGATGTAGCGAGCAATCTTTGGTGTCTTGGCCATGGATTTGGTCATGTATCATTGATTTTGTCCATCACGTGACATGTTAGTAATGACGAGTCACCCTTAACCTTTGTCGTGTCTACCCATATTGCCTTCGAGAATTGTTTAACCCTTAACTCTAGTGGTGGAGATTTGTGTAACCGCCAAGCTTATGATAGAATACATGCTATGATCATGCGATTGAGTGATCACCCGAAATTGACACTTAGAATAGTTGAGAGATTTGAGTGTTTCGTTCCCATTTCGTGAGGTGTTCGGCTTTGTTTTATTCTAGCATAAGGGATTTATAAACTTATATTTTCGGGTTTTGGGAGATATCTTTTAGGAATCTTTCTAACAAGGTCTACTTGAGGGCAAGTAGAGTTCAAGTGGGGATATTTGATAACATCAAATAGTCCCGAATATTAAGTATCAATTTCCCGATAATGCTTGTAATTTATATCATTTATATGGATTTACGCTTGTTTTCCATTGTTTTCCACTTCGTGTAAATTACGAGCATTGGAGTGAAGAGACGCCGAACCGGAGAAAGATCAAAAGATTTATCATAGTATGTCGACTTTGAAGAAGTTACGGCGTAACTCATCTCTCACATTACGCCCGTAACTAAAGCGTGACTCGAAAACCATCTCATCGGAAGGTTACGGTGTAACTCTTCCCAAAGACTACAACGTAACTATATTAGGTCAAATAAGGTTCCATCACGATAACTACGCCGTAACTATTCCATCAACTACGACATAACCGGGTTTATTGAAGACTACGGCGTAACCACTAATAAGGTTACGCCGTAACTAGCGAGATCTAGTGCAAAATATGAAGAAATTGAAGGTTACGGCGTAACTCTTGTTATAGTTACGCGCAACCCGGATCCGCCTATAAATACCCCACGAATTCCAAAGATTTATAATCATCCCATTCCACACACAACAACCAAAGAACGTGGGAAAAAGCTCAAGGCGGTCTAGAGGAGCATACGGAGTGTCTCCAAGGAGAAATCACTCCCTACGATAAGCATTAGCATTTTATATTTTCTTACTTTCAATTCATGTATTTCATACCTTTGAATATTGTATTGGTTTGTATGATTAATATGAGCGGCTAAGAACCTCTTGGTCCGGCCTAGTTATGATTCCTTAATTGTTTTGTTTGCATTTACATTACTTCCGCATAATTATTTCTAAGTGTATGCATGCATAGTTTATGGTAGCTACCCTTGGTTCGGTAGTTTTAAATGGCGGTAGAGGCCAACCGCCTAGGAGATATGACCGATGACCCTAGGTGAGTGGACCGAGACGGGAAGGGTAAGATATGACCAACCGACGACCCTTTCTACTGTGCGATTTGACCAACTGATCACCTACCATTTGGATGAACTTAAGAATTAGGGGTGAGTGTTTAAGTTACTAACGCCCGGACACTCATGTCACACCCCAATTTACTCGCTTTTTTCTGTGGAATGGAATTTCAGGGACCGATTGTCATAGCATCACAATCACAGTTATATTGAACGACCTAAAGTGTCGTTTGGAAAACACATCGTTTGATTTAATAAAACAATCAGAGTTACAACATAGGTCCCAAAAGTTTACAAAGTTTGCGGAAATATAAATCTAATACAAGTCCAAACGATGGTTTTGAAAGAAAATGCCAAAATGTACAATGATGTAAGTCGACGCCGCGACTCAAAAGGTAGGTCCCTAACCATGTCATGATGATAATGCCTCAGTTACCTGAAAATACATTGCTAAAACGGTCAACAATAATGTTGGTGAGAAATCATAGGTTTATGTAAATGTTTTATACGACTACACAAGTATAGACCAGGCATGACAATCAAGTCACGTAAAAATAATGTTACAATTGCTCTAAGCCCATGACCCGAAACTAGACTGCTCAATAATGTATACCCTGCAGAGTGTTTGCGAGACAACTCCGTAATGTTATCAAATGAAATGCATCTGTTTGCTCGGTTGGGATTCACCAACCCGGATGGAGGCGCCACCGATAGATCTATCCACTCATCCTCGCTCAAAGATTAACGGTTCATGTTCGGGTAATGGGGACTTTCAAATTTGGCAAATGCGGTAACTTAAGCAATGTAATGAATTTAACATACTTGGTATCGTACAAAAATGTAGTGCAATGTATTCTCCCCGTGGGTTTGAAAATAATCGAAAGCATGTAAACGGGCTATGAAAACTCACTTGGTAAACCGGAATAATGGCAAAGTGAGTACACCGAGGTATAATGTGATCGTCAACCGGAACCTATTACGAATGATATGATATGTCATGAGTTGCAATGTAATGTTATGCATGCATTTCGTATGTTATTTATACCATTTGTGAGTTTTAAAATATTACTTTTAAATCGAAAATACTCTTTTGACGCCTTGACCAATCAAAATCACTTTACAAGTTTTTACTTCAAAATGTCATCCTACAATGGTTTTATAATGATTTTTGGTGAAATTATCACATTTCGACGCAAAACAATGTCGTCGGAAATATCATGTAATTAACAAAAATGGCTTTGGAAAACTAGTCGTAAAATAGTGTACGTCGATCGTTAGAGAACGAACTCGACTGTTTTGGAAAGTTTGTATCGATATCTAAAAGTTTCGATTCGGAGTTTTCGTCAAAAGGTCTCGATCATAAGGATATTAAGGGCTAAAGATGGTGGTTTTGGCTAATTGTGTGCGAAAATGAGTTTCGCCAAGTTTGAGCATCCGTAATTAATTTACTATAACTCCGCTTTACAAACAACTTTTTGTTTTGAAAAATATGGCGGTGAACTTGATTTTACTAGAAGACAATTGCTCCAAAAGTTTCACATCATGGTTAAAAACAACATAAACATGGACGTTCTGACTACTAAAATACTTGTATCGTAAAATAATATAGATTTTCGTAAAATAATAGTTACGGCAACTTTATAAAAGCGTGCATATCTTTGTCGTTTCAAGTCCGTTTTCACGTATAATATGTCCTTAGCTTCGTATCAAGTAAACTAATATATTTTGACTAGTCGAAATAATTTGTGAAGCTTAAGGCTCATTTTTGACCCGAACAAACTAAAACCGCATCTCGAAATTTGAAAACTATTTATTTCGTAGTCAAACTTTAAAATCCATAACTTCTTCGTTATAAGTCCGTTTTATCCGTTCAAGCTGCCACGGATTCGTTTTAAAGTATATTTTCTAAATATCAAGGCCAAAGTTTTGTACCAACTGTCGGTTTTCCAGAAATTGAAATAAGGACAGAACATAAATATATAGTTATCGAAAATAGTTTTCTCGGACAAAACCTATTCTAATCCCTTCAAATCAACTCCAAACTAATCTAATCCTACCATACACCTTCTTAGGGTGTCATGGGTTCCTAATCACCATCAAGACCAAAGAATACCATGGGAATATTTATAGGATGACCAATTTGTATATATAACTCAATAAATCATGAAAAATGGTATAAATCACATATCATGCATACTTGTTCCAAAATGAAAAGAAACATATGAAAATGAAAAGGAAACATGAAAATGATAAAAACATGCTTACTAGTGAAAATGATGAGGTGCTAGTAACAAGGATTAAACTTAAATACCCTTGGTTTTTATTTCAAAACCAAATAAAGAGTATATACTAGATTGTTATAACACTTGATCTTGCAAAATTTTTGATCCCTTGGCACCTTGATGAGTGGCGGTTTGATGAAGCCCAAGAAGAGAGAAAACTAATTTTTAACACTTGTAGAAATGAGAATGAATGTGTAAATGATAAGTAACAAGTAAGACTTTTGTAGCTTGAGTGAATTATTAGAAAACATAAACCATGCCACATTAATTGACAACCCTCCCCTTGGTCGGCCAAGGGGAGGGACTAGACATTATATTTTTTTTTCTAAAATATTGTGTATAAATATATATTTGTGTATAATTTGATAAAAGTGTAAGTAATTGTAACTTGTAAGGTAAAAGGTAGTTTTTATGTACAAGTAAATTTTTAATAGGTCAAAATAGAATGTAATAAGATAATAAAATTGTAAAATACATTCCTTGTGAAAATTGAGTGATAAAATAATTATCGTATAATTTTAAGAAAAACGTCGTAATAATTAAACTTTAACGATTTATGTACCAAATAAATTTGAAACACTAGGAAAACTAAAAATATAGTTTTTATAAACTAAATGTAAGTTTAAAAATACATCGGGATCATTTTTGAAAGTAACGGATTAAATATACAAAATAATAACTCACGCGATAAAGTTTATTAAATATAAAAATTACGCGTATAAAGTGAAATGAAATGTCGTGAATGAATTGATATGATGCAATGATGTCAATGGAATGTAGACTAATCTTAGTCCATATGAAATGTAATGCGTGATGTTATGATCATGAATTCGCCGCTAAACCTTTAAGGTTACGCAATTTGAAACACGCAAAACCAAGTTTACGATAAATGTTGAAATAATGAGACATGAATTGTGTCGAGAAATGACACGAAATTGCGAGTTGTCACATTCGCCCATCAAAAGGAATTCAGTCCCGAATTGATTCGTGTTAGTCTATCGGGTTTAGGGTTTGATGTGGCAAACTTTCCATTCCCGAGCAAAACCCTCAAAGACTTTTACCAACCAATTTTCACTTAATCTCACAACTCATCAAACGAGAACCGTCATGAGATTAGGCTAAATTGGTTTGAAGGAGGACTTTTGAAAATTTGGCTCGATTCGGAATTGTTTACACATATAAGCCTACTACTCCCTTCATTGCATGATTCTTCTGAATTAGACATAGGTGATCGTGCTATGTATAATTTAGGAGTAACTATGCAATGCTTGGACTAATCGACTCATATGTTGTTTGGTGTTGAGTCAATGATGTTAAAATTGTGATGAACATCGAGGAGAGAAGACATGGAGAAGTGTCGTTAAAATGATAGCTAGAGTAAAAGGAATAAAAATTCTCGTAAGTAATGACAAATCGGAAAGAAAATAAGGTCGATAGATAGGAATATTTTACAATGAGAGGTTTAGCAAAAGTAGTACATCTTAGGTTATAAAGATTCGAATCGATGGAAAACATAAACTTAGTACAACATGGTACATAAAGAAAAACAAGATGTTAGTTTCCGAACTTCTTGCCTTTCACGTAATTGATACCTTGACGAGCTTCTCCTCCCTAACATGTATGCATTCCCATGAGCACCTTCAACTTGTTGACCTTGGTTTTAGGGACATTGGCTCGATAGTGTCCTTGCTCCCACATTCAAACATGTCATTATAGTTTTACCTCTACAATCCTCGGCGAGGTGTCCTAATTTTTGGCTGGCGGCACTTGGCGTGGCAAAGACCGAGTGATGAAAGTTACATCTAGTACATAGTGGGTGTGTTCCGGATATCCTTTTCCTTTGGGTCCTTAGCAAGGTGTCCCACTTTTGACAGATAAAGCATATACCACATGGACCATCATGATGTAGCGTGCATTGATGACATCGTGGTAAGTTTCGTGATAAGTTCTTTCCTTTGTTGGTGCAAAGAACATAAACCCCAGCGGCTTCTTGTCTTCTATTACGTTGTTGGTGATGGTTAGTGCTACGGCTTTGGTTGTTGTTGTGGTAACCTCCTTGGTCATTTTCCCATTTCCTTTTGTTGTTGTTGGTTTGATTGTTGTCGTTGGTGCGGTTATTATTGTTGTTGATGGTATGATTGTTGTTATTGTTGTGGTGGTTATTGTTGATAATGTTTTCCTTTTCACAACTTGAGCCATGAGTATTTGAGTAATACGGTAGATTCTTCAATTGTTTGTGGATCAAAGAAGTTACATCTCCTTGGATATTTTGTGAAAGTCCTCCAATGAAATTTTCAATAGTTTCTCATTGTCCGAAACCATAGTGGACAAAGAACAATCAACTCTTGAAACCTTTTGATGTAAGCAAGTCTCGCAGTCAAAGCAGTGATTATGCGGCCTCGGTAATAGCAGCCATCGTCGCTCATTCTTTTCAATCCTTAATGCCTCTGCTACACTATCCTTTACCAACTTTTGAATAGCCGCTTGAGTCATTTCAGGTGTAGCTTTCTTCGGTGCCATATCTTCTTCAAAACAAGAGGAAATGTGAGACGTAGCAAAATCCGATGTTAATAATAAACGCTCCAAAGAAATGTGATAAGAATGATAAGTTTGAGGTTATTTTTCAAAATGATCGACGGGTTCCGAAAAGATGGGTTATGAGGTGTTGTAAGTGCTTCAAATGTATAGTGGTTTAGTGACTTAGTGTGTGAGTAACGTGTAACTCGACATGTTAGTGGTGAAACAAAAGAGTGAGAGTGACTTCGCCCTATTTAAAGGTTCATCTCGGCATTCGACGTTTTCGGTGATGAGTCGATTGATGTGAAAATTGTGATAGGGACTGAGAAGGAATTCTCCACATTAGAGTATGAGGAAAAGATAATGGGATGGGTATATAAGGGCATCCATGTGACAATCGTTTTGAAATGAATTTAAATAACTCGAAAAATGTACGTATAAATCGCATACAAAGTGAACATGCACTTATGATGAAATGATGAGATGCTATGATAATGTAGTTATAGTCTAGGTCAATGATGCAACCTAGTTCTCTATAATCAAGCTCGATGCCAATCTGTCACACCCCAATTTACTTTTTGCGTGAATGGAATTCTGGGACCGATCGTCATAGCATCACAATCACGTTATATTGAAGCGACCTAAAGTGTCGTTTGGAAAACACATCGCTTGATTTAATAAAACAATCGAGTTACAACATAGGTCCCAAAAGTTTACAAAGTTTATGGAAATATAAATCTAATACAAGTCCAAACGATGGTTTTGAAAGAAAATGCCAAATGTACAATGATGTAAGTCGGCCTTGTGACTCAAAAAGGTAGGTCCCTAACCATGTCATGATGATAATGCCTCGATTACACGAAAATACATTGCTAAAGCGGTCAACAATAATGTTGGTGAGAAATCATAGGTTTATGTAAATGTTTTATACGACTACACAAGTATAGACCGGGCATGACAATCAAGTCACGTAAAATAATGTTACAATTGCTCTAAGCCCATGACCCCGAAACTAGACTGTTCAATAATGTATACCCCAGAGTGTTTGCATGACAACTCCGTAATGTTATCAAATGAAATGCATCCATTTGCACGGTTGGATTCACCAACCCGGATGGAGGCGCCACCCTCGATAGATCTATCCACTCATCCTCGCTTCAAAGATTAACGGTTCATGTTCGAGTAATGGGACTTTCAAATTTGGCAAATGCGGTAACTTAAGCAATGTAATGAATTTAACATACTTGGTATCGTATAAAATGTAGTGCAATGTATTCTCCCCCGTGGGTTTGAAAATAATCGAAAGCATGTAAAACGGGGCTATGAAAACTCACTTGGTAAACTGGAATAATGGCAAAAGTGAGTACACTGAGGTATAATGTGATGCGTCAACCGGAACCTATTACGAATGATATGATATGTCATGAGTTGCAATGTAATGTTATGCATGCATTTCGTATGTTATTTATACCATTTGTGAGTTTTTAAAAATATTACTTTTCGTCGAAAAATACTCTTTTGACGTCTTGACCAATCAAAAATCACTTTACAAGTTTTTACTTCAAAATGTCATCCTACAATGGTTTTATAATGATTTTTGGTGAAATTATCACATTTCGACGCAAAACAATGTCGTCGGAAATATCATGTAATTAACAAAAATGGCTTTGGAAAACTAGTCGTAAAATAGTGTACGCCGATCGTTAGAGAACGAACTGATTGTTTTGGAAAGTTTGTATCGATATCTAAAAGTTTCGGTTCAGGAGTTTTCGTCCAAAAGGTCTCGATCATAAGGATATTAAGTGCTAAAGATGGTGGTTTTGGCTAATTGTGTGCGAGAAAATGAGTTTCGCCAAGTTTGAGCATCCGTAATTAATTTACTATAACTCCGCTTTACAAATGACTTTTTGTTTTGAAAAATATGGCGGTGAACTTGATTTTACTAGAAGACAATTGTTCCAAAAGTTTCACATCATGGTTAAAAACGACCGCAAACATGGACGTTCTGACTACTAAAATACTTGTATCGTAAAAATAATATAGATTTTCGTAAAATAATAGTTACGGCAACTTTATAAAACGTGCATATCTTTGTCGTTTCAAGTCCGCTTTCTACGTATAATATGTCCTTAGCTTCGTATCAAGTAAACTAATATATTTTGACTAGTCGAAATAATTTGTGAAGCTTAAGGCTCATTTTGACCCGAACAAACTAAAAGCGCATTTGAAATTTGAAAACTATTTATTTCGTAGTCAAACTTTAAAAATCCATAACTTCTTCGTTATAAGTCCGTTTTATCCGTTCAAGCGCCACGGATTCGTTTTAAAGTATATTTTCTAAATATCAAGGCCAAAGTTTTGTACCAACTGTCGGTTTTCCAGAAATTGAAATAAGGACAGAACATAAATATATAGTTATCGAAAATAGTTTTCTCGGACAAAACCTATTCTAATCCCTTCAAATCAACTCCAAACTAATCTAATCCTACCATACACCTTCTTAGGGTGTCATGGGTTCCTAATCACCATCAAGACCAAAGAATACCATGGGAATATTTATAGGATGACCAATTTGTATATATAACTCAATAAATCATGAAAAATGGTATAAATCACATATCATGCATACTTGTTCCAAAAATGAAAAGAAACATATGAAAATGAAAAGGAAACATGAAAATGATAAAACATGCTTACTAGTGAAAATGATGAGGTGCTAGTAACAAGGATTAAACTTAAATACCCTTGGTTTTTATTTCAAAACCAAATAAAGAGTATATACTAGATTGTTATAACACTTGATCTTGCAAAATTTTTGATCCCTTGGCACCTTGATGAGTGGCGGTTTGATGAAGCCCAAGAAGAGAAAACTAATTTTAACACTTGTAGAAATGAGAATGAATGTGTAAATGATAAGTAACAAGTAAGACTTTTGTAGCTTGAGTGAATTATTAGAAAACATAAACCATGCCACATTAATTGACAACCTCCCCTTGGTCGGCCAAGGGGAGGACTAGACATTTATATTTTTTTTTTTTCTAAAATATTGTGTATAAATATATATTTGTGTATAATTTGATAAAAGTGTAAGTAATTGTAACTTGTAAGGTAAAAGGTAGTTTTTATGTACAAGTAAATTTTTAATAGGTCAAAATAGAATGTAATAAGATAATAAAATTGTAAAATACATTCCTTGTGAAAATTGAGTGATAAAATAATTATCGTATAATTTTTAAGAAAACGTCGTAATAATTAAACTTTAACGATTTATGTACCAAATAAATTTGAAACACTAGGAAAACTAAAAATATAGTTTTTATAAACTAAATGTAAGTTTAAAAATACATCGGGATCATTTTTGAAAGTAACGGGTTAAATATACAAAATAATAACTCACGCGATAAAGTTTATTAAATATAAAAATTACGCGTATAAAGTGAAATGAAATGTCGTGAATGAATTGATATGATGCAATGATGTCAATGGAATGTAGACTAATCTTAGTCCATATGAAATGTACGTGATGTTATGATCATGAATTCGCCGCTAAACCTTTAAGGTTACGCGAATTTGAAACACGCAAACCAAGTTTACGATAAATGTTGAAATAATGAGACATGAATTGTGTCGAGAAATGACCTGAAATTGCGAGTTGTCACAACTCACTATTATAAATATAGCATGTAGCGGTACTTAATGACTTGGCTTAGGGACCGGGAACAACATGACTTATGAGGACACCGACTTCTTTTGTGGTGGCATCTTTCTTTGATAGGTTAGGCGAATTGACCAAATGCTATCCTCTCGAATTTGACCCCACAAGTAATTGGAAGTAAGTAGCGTAGACATAACTAGCTAGGAGGATTAACTAGGTTAACACCATTCTCCTCTATTGATTTATCCTTTACCTTTATTTGCTTTTATATCGCTTTAGTAGTTTAATTAATTAATTCCTTATCGAAACCATTATTAATCGTGACACCTAGACTTAGTAATAATCCAACACACATAGCTCTTGGGACGACCTCGGCTTTACCGATTACTACACTACACACGACCGGGTACACCGCCTGTTAGTGCACTAGGGTAGACCATAGGTATAACGAGACTTTATAAATATTAAAACACGGTCAAGAAACGCATCAAATTCCATTGGCCATCAAAGGCAAGCCTCAAGGTAGAATGAAAAGAAAGGCAGACAGATCAAAATCATTTGATGAAGAATCTGAGTCTGATAAGATATTGTCGGCTTAGATAGGTGGAAATGGAACATCTAATTTTCTGTGTAGGTTTACTTTTTACCTATAAACATAAAATAAATAACAACAAAGTTTAACAAGCTTACGTTTGAAAAAGGTTCGAACAATCAGTTCTTTTAAAGATGGACTTCCTAGACCAGCCAAGTGCTCTTGGTATCACATTTGGATGTTTAATCCACCAAGCATGAGATTTTTCAAACGACTCAAGGATCCACACCTATAAGAATTAAAAAAAATAAAATAAAAAAAATAATAAAAATAAAAAAAATACATAAAGTTTTAAATATAGAAATTAGTAAAAATGTTGAGTTGGAAAATGGATACCTGAAACCCAAACACAAATCCAGACAGTGTGTATGTCGGACAATGCTTTGGATCTTTCTTCAATCTTAAAAGGTGGTCATCCGTGTGCTTATCAAATACATTATGAAGTTGGTCGTATAAATGAGTCCAAATATGCTCACCCCAGGGAAACGCATTCCAATCATCTAGATTATCAACTAACCTCATCAGTGTATCATCCACCTCGTATGTCAACAAACGACCTATAAAGATCACCTCTAAGGCTAACAAAAGACAAAGATGTACATCGTCTTCATCAAATATTTGTCGAAACCGCTCTTCATCCTCGATAACACCAATAACATCTAAGTTGGTTAGAATATACCGTTGCTTGTCGGAAATACCACATTACGTAAATTTAGAGAACCGATGTATACAACCCTATTAGGATTTAGTAAATCCAGTTATTAAAGTGTCGGTAACCTCAAGTATATGTAATAGTTAAGCTCGTAGTCGTAGTTATTTAATGTTAAGTAGTATTTAGTTAAGTAACACCGTGGAGGGAGACGGGTCTTTACCCTTGTATGCCCGATCCACGGCCCGTAGGTGGCGATTTGTGTAAGACTATAAATACTCTACCTCCCAAGGTAGAGAGTTGGAGCTCATAATAATACTTTCATTTTTCTCACTAAGTTCCCAAACCTCTAACTCTTTCTCTAAAACCTAATAGTATCGCCTTGTGTGATCATGGTTTGATGTGTTTGTGAAATCAATGTGTAACAATTGGTATCAAGAGCCATGGTTTGATCATCTCTCTTACATATCCTTGGATTTCTAGTAGTTTTATATGGTTTTGGGTTTGAAAAAGTTTAGTGGTTTTGCATCATTTGGATCATTTCTTATGTTGAAGTTTGAATTTTGAGTGTACTTTTGTGTTTAGAATCATTGTAAGTGCTTGGGGTTTGATTTGGAAAGCTTGAATCACCGTGGTTGGACTTGTTTTGGATTGAAAAGTGTGGTTTTGAAGTTTATCATCTTAGCGACTTAAGTCTTGGAGTGCTTTTCTTAGAGCGACTTGCTTTAGTAATTTCAATGAGTTGTAGTTTAAGTCGTAGCGACTTGTCTATTGAGACAAGTCGACAAACAAAGACAAGTTGGTGGAGGTTCCACTTGACTAGCGACTTGGTTGGGTTAGCGACTTGTTTCTATTATTTCTAGCGACTTGGCTTTATAGTTCTTGGCGATTTGTTCTAGTAGCGACTTGTCTACTTAGCGATTTGGTGCGATGGCGACTTGTGTTCAAATGACTTGATTCATAGCGACTTGTGATTAGCGAGTTGTTATTTAGCGACTTGTGTTTAGCAACTTGGTTCACAACGAGTTGTTCTTTAGCGACTTATCCGCCTAGCGATTTGGTGCTTTAGCGACTTGTGTTTAGCGACTTGGGTCATAGCGACTTGTCCTTAGCGACTTGTCTCAAGGGTTATAGCGACTTGGTAGATTTTTGTTTCTAATACGGTTTTCTCTTGATTTAGTAAAATCCCGTGAAAGAATCTATTTTCCGGTTTAATCATAGAGTTATAAAATCCGTGAAATCGTAAACATGTCTACCAACGTGCCTACAATAATCTCTATTGTAGCCGAGCACGTTCAGCAAACCGGTTCGACACTCGTCCACCCATGCTTGATAGAACTGACTACGACTCATGGGCTCAAAGAATCGACTATCTTATGCGGGAAAGGAAAATGGAGTCAACATTCTCAAGTCAATTGATGAAGGACCGTGTCGAGGTTGAGAAAACCGAGAGACATACTTGAATCTTCTGGCGATGGCTCGGTGATATTAGGATGGATAGACCTAAAATGTATGATGAACCGGTCGATAAGGAGAAGAAGAGATACGATCTCGATATCGGGGCTTCAAACATTATACTTGTGGTCTTCAAAAGACATTTACAAGGCGATCAATGACAACATTGAAGCTAAGGCAATTTGGGACAATGTCAAGATGCTTCTCTCGGTTGAACTTACCAAGGAAGACAGAGAATCACTGGCGTATGATGAATTTAAGCATTTTAAGATGAAACCAAAAGAAAGTGTTTATGAATATTACGTGAGATTCCACAAGCTTGTAAATGACATGAGGAACATCAAAATGACAATGTCAAATATTCAATTGAACTCAAAGTTTGTGAACAACATGAATCCCGAATGGCAAAAATTTGTCACCTCTGTGAAGCTAACCAAAGGATTGAAGAACACCAACTATGAGCAATTGTATGCCTTCCTTCTTTAGAATGAGAGACATGCTATGTTTGAGTGAAGGATTCTTGAGCAGTTCAAAACTAAGCAGGAGAAACAAGTTCATCAAATGATTCAATGACCTTTTACACAAATGTTGGAATTACCACAAAAGCTTCACAAGTCATACCCAGGAAATGGTAATTACAAACTCATCCCCGATCCAAAGATATAAACCTCCGGACTCGAACACATTCATGGAAAACTTCATCATTCAACCTGTCTCTCATGGTTAGTCAAAATATGAATTCCACCCACACAACAACAATAACCTCGAGGCGCATCCAATCCACACAATCAAGCTACCGCCGAGATGGAAGGTTTTGGTGCAACCGGTTCAAGGAAGGCAATATGAGCAGGGAAGAGGTGGAGTAGGTGGAGGTTATGTGGCAAATCGATGTCGAGGAAGGAATGGTAATCAAGGACAAGTAAAGCCAATTAAGTGCTACAAGCATGGTGGTGAT
Source organism: Chrysanthemum lavandulifolium (assembly GCA_022545495.1). Classification (NCBI taxonomy): domain Eukaryota; kingdom Viridiplantae; phylum Streptophyta; class Magnoliopsida; order Asterales; family Asteraceae; genus Chrysanthemum; species Chrysanthemum lavandulifolium. The sequence continues at coordinate 72,967,339 of CM040238.1, forward strand.
GGACACATAGCAAGGGCGCACTTCTCCAAAATGCCCTCAAAATGCGAGTACTTCAAAGACAAGATGTTACTTGTGCAAGCTCGGGATAATGGAGTTGTTTTGGATGAAGAGGAATTCTTGTTTCTTCTTTGAGGGTAATGCCAAGACATATGATGCGAGATGTGGATGAGCGACCAATTCAGAGATAGGTCATAATCATCGAATGCCTTTCAAGTTGCGCATCGTGATGCATACAACTCGGCGTCGATGATGAACCCTTGCCTGACAAACAATTTTCATGGCTAGCATTTCTCCAATGGTCTCTCCAAAGGTCTCATCATCACAGCAAGCTGGTCCATCCAAAGAATCAATCATCTCAGAGGTATTAAAACTATATGATGATGTTGATCAACAAAAGATACATGATAAAGTGCAATCACAGGAAACTTGTGTCTCAGATATTGCTAATATGGGTAATAATAATATTGTCCCATATGATCAATATGTGATCCAAAGTGAGAATGTGATTGAACCAAGTGATATATCTTCCGCAGTTAATGATGACTATGTTTTTATGAATACATTGTATGTGCCTGATGATTCTGTTACCTCGAGGCGAATGCCTATAAAGAACAAGTTGCTATTTATGAGCAACATGCTAAGTTTGAGTTAACTACCGTGAGCAGGAAATGGATGACCAAATGCGTGCAATTATTAGAAAAGTAATTTTAGAGAAGAAGTGTTAAAACAAGAGTTAAACTCCTTACAAAAAAAGCTTTCTAAAACTGTTAAGCAAAAGCAAGAGCTTCAAGAAAATGTTAAAGTGCTTAAACAAGAATTTAATGCTAAGGAATCAAAACTTTTGAATGACTTTTCTAATCTAAAAAATTGAAAAACAAGCTTGAAAATAAGTTGTACGTACAAGGGAACACCATTCAGACTGCTCACATGGTCACTAAGCATAGAGTTTTAAGCAATAAGCATAGTATTCCCATTATTAAGGAACCCAACCCTGAGTATGGTAAGAAAGCAAGAGAAGCTCAGAAGGTAATCTATGATGGCAATGAAATCCTTAAGCCTAAGCGCGAAACCTAGTTCTTGTTGAGTGCACTTTGAAAGATAAGCGAGTTAGAAGAGGTTACTAGGAAGAAATTGGATGAAAACTTAAGAGCCCTCATGCATAGAAAACAACATCGGTTTAAAACACCCAACTATGTTAAGGATAATTGGATTGCATTAACAAGTTTAGACCTCGACACGGTGACCCCACAACAAGTGTTCGGAAAAGGATATGGACATGAAAAAAGGCGATGAGTTTGTTGAGCAGAATCCCCATGTAGGAGAATGGTCCCCGCCATTGTATATCCCCAATACACCAATGCATTTAGTTCCTAGATCTATTCCCACTAAGAGCAAGACCTTAATCGGTCGGTATGTTATTTATCGTTATTTGTTGATTTTGAGAAAACATATACGAAAAGGATCACACCCTTTGGGATAACTAAAGGGAAAGGGTTTGGAGCAAACTAAAGAATGCTATTTAAGCGAGGTAATGCCTTTCTTTAAACAATTAAAAGGTCAATTTGAGAGTCTTAAAAGGGATGGATTCAGATATTAAAGAAATGGAAAAGGAATTTGATGCAATGATAGTTGAGGTCAATGACTATGAGCGAGAATTAAAATATAATGAGATTGAGAGAAAGAACTTGCAAACCTTAAATGAGAATCGATTTACGAATGTATCACTCAAGATGTGTTTTACTCGCCACGAATTGTTCAATTAATGTATCTCAATTTCATGAAATATACATTGCTCGAAAGTCTCCATGATCGTGTCATTGAGCTTGAAAACTAACTCTAAATTGCATGATAAAGTTGAGCAGGATGATCATGATAACTTTGGTGAACAGTTTTCTAAATTGGAAGTTGAGCATCTTGCTTTGCAATTGAAATATCAACATCTAAAAGAAAATGTTAAAACCTCAAATATCAAGACATCCTTGGATGCTCTGAATTTGATGCGATTTTGAAATCGACAAGCGTGATGAATAGATTTGAGCTCATTGTAACACGATCGGAAAATGAGAACCCAAATTTCACAATTGAAGGGTGAAAAGAACAATGTGTTGGCTCCCAAATGCCTCCACCTTTAGATTCTCGGTGTTCTCAAACTTTTCATCTTCAAAACTTGGTTAATGTTTTACAAAAGAAAATGAGAGTCTTCTAGAAGAAAATGAAAAGGTTAAGCGACACTTTAAAGAGTTATATGATTCAATGAAAGTCACTCGTGACAAGAATAACGAAAAAATAACTTCTTTACAAAAGGAAATTGAGAATCGAGGAGTCGAAAAAGTGAAAATGCCACTTGTCTTCAATGAGAATGTTGCATCAAAGTCATCTGCAGACTCTAAATATCTTGTATTATTAAATACATTCCTCCTCATCTTAGGAATAACGAACTTGTATTTCATAATTATCTTGCTTGCCTTAAGGATAGTCTTGAATGTCTCTGTGAGATTGTAGAAGAGGATTTCATAAATAAGCCACTTGATAGTGAAATTAGGTTTGCTTGCATTCAGGCCAAACGATCTCAGGAGATGTTAGAATGTTTAATAGCAACATGTCCTAAATCCTTAGGTGCGAAAGGTAAAGCTGTGATGCCTTGCTCGATGCCTAGTGATAAGTATGCAACTCATTCTATGCCCAGTACTAAGCAAGTAAACTCTAGAGTGCCTTCAATAGTTTAGATTCCTGCACTTCTAGTTCAGAATGCAAAAAGTAGCAAAACCAACTAATGTTCCAATTCCCTCTACAGGGAGTAAGTGACACCAAAGCAAGCGGGTCAAAGCCTCAAGGCAACACAAAGAATGATAGGACCTTGCATGCTAGGAATGTTCAGTGGAAGAGAGCAGAAGATCACCTTAGGGAGAATTTGAAAGCTTTTGTGGGGAGATGTGACTTGATTATGATAAACATTTAACCGATAAGGATCAAGTTTGAGACTTTAGACTCCAAAGATTAAACATGCTTGAGCATCTTTTGAAAACATAATTATAACAAAGGTCTTGTATCAATTGTGTAAAATATTGTAAAACATTGTTCTTTTTGATTATTCAAGATTAGAACTTTCTCGATTTGAAAAATACACTTTTTAATTGAAATCATTCTCCCCTCAATCAATGACATATGTTGTTGATTGAAGGATAGAGATTTTGACAAACGAAAAGCCGGATTATTTTCAAAAGTAGAGTCAAGTATTTTCAAAGCAATTTTGTTTTTAGATGACAAATATTTTCGAATAATCATTTGAAGGAAAAATATTTGAAATGAAACATTTGTTCTTTTAATGACAAACATTTGTTTTAGAATCGAGCATGACGTTTGAAGATTTAAGATAAAGCATGGCTCGTTCTTTTTTTGAAAAGCGGTTCTTGCTGAAATGACAATAAACCATTGTTTTACTTTCTCCCAATTTTATTTTTATTTTTTTATTTTTAACATTGAACAACATCTAAAGACCCGTGTCATTCTTTGAATGACAAGCACAAAGACCGTAGATATTATCGAATCTAGAAAACATGACAAAATGACAATATTTTTGAAATTTTTCAAGATTTTCAAATTTTTATGGATTTTGAAAGTTTTATATTTTCTATTTGATTTTGTAGGTTTTGAAATTTTGTATTTTGCTTTTCGAATAAATATTTACAAGAGATGGATGAAAGAAAGACCTTTACTCCTCGTCTTCCTCTTGAAGACGTTTGAGTGTTTCCGTTTGTAGACTCTTTAGACCAAGTCGTGGAATGATAAACTCAAAACGTTCTCTAGGAAGAGCTTTGGTGAAGATGTCTGCTAATTGGTATTCAGTCCTCACAAAATATAGTTCGACCACACCGTTCTCCACTTGCTCCCTGATGAAATGATGTCGAATTTCAATGTGCTTTGCTCTAGAGTGTTGAACGTTGTTGCATGAGAGAGCAATAGCACTTTTATTATCACAGTACAGAGGGATTTTGTTGAATTCAAAGCCATAGTCAGATAATTGGGATCTCATCCATAGGATTTGAGCACAACAAGATGACATGGCTATGTATTCAGCCTCTGTAGAGGATATTGAAGTACTCATTTGTTTCTTTGAAGACCAGCTCACAAGCTTATTGCCCAAAAAGCGAGCACCTATAGGCGTGCCGACGTGTATCTTGACATCTGCATGATCGCATATGCATAAGTCGTTAGTGACATACCGGTGTCCTTGGTGCACCAAAGTCCCATATTGATGGTTCCTTGGAGATACCGAAAGACCCGTTTAACCGCTTCAAGGTGCTTTTGGTAGGCTTAGCTCGATATCTAGCACACATGCAAACAATGAGCAGAATGTAATGTCTATTGGCGTGAGGTACATCGGGATCCAATCATACTACGATATTTCGTTTGGTCTACCATGATCCACGAGTGGTCCTCATCCGGTTTAGTATGCTCTATCATGGGAGTGTCAACGAGGTCACAAGAATCAAATCCAAATTTCTTTAAAATCTCATTTGCATATTTAGATTGATTTATAAAGATGCCTCAGGACTTTGTGAAATTTGTAATCCCAAGAAAAATGACATTTGTCCCATCATTCACATTTGAAATTTGGAACCCATTTCATTTGAAAACGGTCACATTCATTGGGGTCGATCGAGGCAAAAATAATATCATCAACATAAATTTGAGCGTGAATTAAATTTTTGCACGACATTCCGTGAACAATGTTGGATCAATCTGCTCCTTTGCTAAATCCGGTAGATAGAAAAAACTTTGATAGCGTATCATACCATGCCCTTGGAGCTTGCTTCAAACCGTAAAGGGCCTTCTTCAAGCGATAGACATGAGTAGGATGCTCGGATTCACAAAGCCTTCCGATTGACAGGCGTATCGACTTCTTTAAGATCTCCATTAAGAAAAGCCGTCTTTACATCCATCGATAGACAACCATGTTCTTACTTACGGCATTAGCTGGGAAGATTACGATTGCCTCGATGCGTGCAACTTGAGCAAATGATTCTTCAAAGTCAATACCCTCTTCTTGACGGTATCCTTTTGCAACCAATCGAGCCTTGTTCTTTAATACATCACCATGCTCATCAAGTTTTACTTTGAAGATCCACTTTAGAGCAATGATCATAGTACGGTCAGGGAGCATGTACTAATTCCCATACATCTAGTCGATCAAACTCATGAATTTCTTCTTGCATGGCATTGAACCGATTGTCTTCATTCATAGCGCTTTAACGTCTTTTGGTTCGATCTTAGAGAGTACGAGTTGAAGAAGCACCATAAGGCATCGGTTGCAAGTTGTTGATGAGTGGATACGGACGAGAAGGGTTTCCAATGATGTTGTCCAATGGGTGATCATGTGTCCATTTTCTAAGGTGTTCATGTGGTTGTTGTTGAGGAGCGAGTAGTAGAGTCGATTTCTCTTGATGAAGATGGTTCATATGATGATTCGAGAGCAAATATGTTTTCAAAGGGTTCATCTTCCGGAGGAGCAAGCGGATTTTCATCATCTCAGCTATGACAACATTTCCATTGTGTACACTTGATGATTGAGGCATTGATGATGAGACCGGTGATCGCCAGAAGACGCTTCTTGACTTAGTGACATAGAAACCGAAGGTTAACTTCATTGACGGTATAGGAGCAACCTATGTTGATGGATTTGATGATGCTTAGCAATTGGCTCTTAGTGTTCATCAAACATTGGATCAAACAGTTTCTTCAATTCATCTTCTGAAGGGGGTACATATGGAGTTGCTGGTGAGGAGTATGGTACAAGATAAGAACTAATGGGACTATTTAGAAATGCGGGTCCGAGCTGGATTGTCCAGAGCCATTTGACGGTCACTCATCAAACGTAACGTGAATTGTTTCCATGATATTTCGAGTTCTCTTGTTGTAGATTCGGTATCCTTTTACATTTGGTGCATATCCTACAAATACTCCAATGTACGCTTTAGCTTTCAATTTGCCTAAGTCTTGACCTCATTAGTTGTGTAACATAACGCACCAAACACACGAAGGTATGATAGATCAGGTTTTCGATTGTGGACAAGTTCATACGGAGTTTTTCCATTAGTTGTGTGAATTAGGGACCGATTTTGAGTGTAGCATGCAGTGGCAATGGCTTCAGCCCATAGAAATGTTGGAACCTTTGAGTAAATCAGCATTGTTCCTACGGCTTCCACTAGAGTTTGATTTCGTCTTTCAACTACACCGTTCTGTTGAGGAGTTCGTGGAACACTTCTTTGAGGACTGATTCCAATACTTTCATAAAATTCATCGAGTTCTCTATTAACAAACTCGGCCCATTGTCGATTTGACGATTCAGCGGTCTTGTTAAGTCGAACTGCGGTTGTTTAATGAGTTTAATGATGACAAGCGGAGTTTCATCCTTTGTCCTCAAGAACTTAACCCAAGTGAATCGGGAGTAGTCATCAACCACAACTAACACATATTTCTTGCCATTAATAGTTTGCACTCTCATCGGTCCACATAAATCCATGTGAATGGTATGTAGAACTTCCATAATGTAATTTGTGGGTTTAGGTTTGTGGGCATATTTCTTGCTTTTTCCCAATTGGCATGCTGAACAAAGATGATCCTTTTCATACTTTAATATGGGTAAGCCTCTTACAAGGTCCTTTCTGGAAAGATTGTTAATGGTGTCGAAGTTCAAGTGATTGAGACAACGATGCCATAACCATGACTTTGTTTTTGAAGCCTTTGACAACAAGCAAATTGGAGAAGACTTCATCATGTCTTCGATAGAGATGGTGCATATATTTGAACCACGAGTTCCTCTTAACAATTCCACACCATCAAGTTCTCTAACGAAACAAGTATGTTTTCTAAAAGCCACTTCTAGATCGAATCACGTAATTGACCAACAGAGAACAAGTTATGACCAAGACCTTCAACATAATATACCACGGAGATTACACTTTTACCAACAACATAGTCTCCATAACCCATAATTGCACCGAAATGATCGTTCCGAATCTAACGGTCCGATGAATTTACTCATGAAGTTCTTGAGCCGCGATCGGTCTCGGTCATATGCTTGGAGCGACTGAGTCCGGTACCACGTAGCGATTTGAACGATCCGCAGTTGAACACAAACAAGAATGGATAAGCTGGATAATTGGGATCCCCATGCGAGAATGGGTTCCATTTGGTTAGTAACATTGATTGGAACACCCACATGAAATAGAAACAATGGAATCATCGGGGATAGATGCGGTGCTAGTGTCCGTATTAGACCTATTCAAAGTATGTTCACTTCTTAATGGAATAGTTCTACCAAGAGGCATCCATTTCCTAATGGGCATTGATCTAGATAATTTAGTCCACATCTCATTAAGATTGAATTTGTGGCGGTGGGTATCCATTGATAACCTATGTTACTAAATTTCCTTCTGTGGGTTTCAATGTTTTCTAACCTTCTTCCGCCATTGCTTTCAAGCCTTCTTATCATGATTTTTGCATTAACTATCTTAATAGGGCATTTATAGCATTAATCAAATCATTCACACACATTCAAGATTAATGTGAAACCACGCAATCATCATTACATGTTTTTCCAAAAGTAGCGATTAGCATTAATTACAATACACTTAGAGCTAACACTAGAATCAACACGATTCGGTTTATTCAAATTCTCTCTAAGGTGATCTTCTACTCTCTTCCACTGAACATTCCTAGCATGCAAGGTCCTATCATTCTTTGTGTTGCCTTGAGGCTTTGACCCGCTTGCTTTGGTGTCACTTCTTACTCCTGTAGATGGAATTGGAACATTAGTTGGTTTTGCTACTTTTTGCATTCCTAAACTAGAAGTGCAGGGATCTGAACTATTTGAAGGCACTCTAGAGTTTACTTGCTTAGTACTGGGCATAGAATGAGTTTCATACTTATCACTAGGCATCGAGCAAGGCATCACAGCTTTACCTTTCGCACCTAAGGATTTAGGACATGTTGCTATTAAACATTCTCACATCTCTTGAAATCGTTTAGCACATGTGGGGAGGAAAGCTTGCTAAAAACTTGTGAAACCATTTATCGAATCATTAATGTGCCAAACGATTTCAAATTTTCCATGCACATGTTGAGGGGAGCATCTTTTAAACCACAAAGAATTAAAGCGTGATTGATTTGTCTCTAAGTGCGGTGTTCCTTCTAATATGTGCAAAACTCTTTCAAATCTTGAGGCTCATATTGAGGGAGAAAACATATGAAAACCTCATCCTTCTCCAATATGCTTTATCTATTTGATTTGATCGGGGAAGTGATGTTGATATCTTTTAGAAAATGGTAATCAAAGAAGTTAATCCTTCCTCTTGCCTCCGTGTTCCAAAACAATTTGAATACATGATGCACATGTTGAGGGGATCTCTTTTCTAAAATATCAAAACAATTCGGTACAAAATGCTTTGATAATATATCACAAGTACACGGATTGATTTTCAAATGGTTTTCAATTGGTTCCAATGGCGGATGAACAATACCAAATAGACCGACCAAATTCACTTTAGGTATGGTGATATAAGGTTAGGTATTTGTTCCCATGATCCGCCGAGCGGAGGGATCTACCAGGGACAATCCACTAGATAGTGTAGAAGTCCTTAGGTATGATGAAAAAAGGAGAAAAGTGAGATATGGGAAGAGTGCGGATGAGACAGAGCTAGTCTTGGAATAAACCCAACAAGGTTCTAGTTATGAAGTATCGGTAGAATCAAGGGTTGAAGAATGAAAAGAAATGAAACGAGAAAGGGTGAAAAGAAATAGCCTTCCATTAATTCAACCTTAGGCGCGAAACCGGGTTCAATTCATATGCTCTTGGTGGTTACTAAGGTAACACCGGTATTGAAGACAAGGCGTCATGGACCCGATGGACGACCGCACTAAACTTCCCAAGCTACTCAAGTTCCTTTTAAAAGGTCTTGTTTCATTCTCACGGGAACCCACATAATCTATCGACTTTCTCTTAGAGATTGTTGATATTGAAGAAGAGACCCTCCCTAGTCTCACGCATAGGAACCGGATGTGCACTATTGAGCCTAGAGCCATGAGATCATCAAATAAATCTCTTTAGGACACTATCAAGGAAGACTCTATGTTTCACACAATGTGGAAAGAGATTATATTTTATAAGTCCTACGCATTATCCTTGTGGTATTGCCAGAACATCTGAGTGATATGTAAACATATTCACAATGACGATGGAAAACCTTCTAGAGCCAACATCAAACACGCTCTTGGTAGGTGGCATGTGAGATCTATCCAATAGATCAACCATGTGACAACTGAACAGAAACAATGGGGCGATTCAAAATTATGAATCAATCTCGGTTCGGGTTATGGATTGCGGATACCTTTGAAAACCGATCGGTGTGCTTAAAATTCTTTTCTCTAGCACATCAACTTTGTAATAATATTTCAAATCTAAAGGTGTTTAGGATTGATAATTGATTTTCTTTAAAACCTTCGTTGTATGGCAAAAACAATTTATTAAGAAATACTCGATTGTTTTCAAATCTCTTTTCATCAATCGGTGAATCTCAAATTATTTGGTTCACTCACTCCGTGTTATCTTCTTTGAGACGTTCGGATCGAGAACGACTTGAGCAATTGCGAAACCCCGTCAAGGAAATTCTTGAATTATACCGATCACAAAGTGCTTGTCTTGATCAACGGGAACCATGGGCGTGTACCTCAATTCAATGAAAGTGATCAAAGACACTTTCATGCGTTTTATTGCTAACTTTTGTATGCGGTACACCCGACATTTGTAGTCGATCGAATGGAGAGATCAATCCATAGCCGCATGCTCACACAACACATTCGGTTCTAAAGAAATCATGATGAAGTGCATCAACGACTCGATATTTTCACTCCATGCTTACATTACGCTGCGCAAATATCATGAATCAACTAAAGCTTCCGCTACTACTGTTAAAAGAAATCATGATCCGAATGTGAGCATGTCGGTCCAAAAGTCACAACTACACATAATGTCAACACCACAACGGAAGAGTCGAGAATTATGGTGGTGATGATCTCAATGTCGGCTCAAAACTCATTATCACGTGGATCGGTTGAAGACTTCCACTTGGATTAATCAAACATGTAAAATGAAGAATCAATGACTACGGGCTATAGAGCAAAGACCATTATCAAGAATCCAAGAACAATCTTAATGTAATATCTGTTTGTATTCAATGTAATTTTAGGTGACCTCCTTGGGGAGATTGTTAGGATTTAGTAAATCCGGTTATTAAAGAGTCGGTCACCTCAAGTATATGTAATCGTTAGAAAGCTCGTGATCGTAGTTATTTAATGTTAATTAGTATTTAGTTAAGTAACATCGTGGAGGACGGACGGGTCTTTACCCACCGTATGCCCCGATCCACATCCCGTAGGTGGCGATTTGTGTAAGATTATAAATACTCTCTACCTCCCAAGGTAGAGTTGGAGCTCATAATAATACTTTCATTTTCTCTCACTAAGTTCCCAAACATCTAACTCTTTCTCTCTAAAACCTAATAGTATACGCCTTTTGTGATCATGGTTTGATGTGTTTGTGAAATCCAATTTTCACATCATTTGAGATTTGTGATCGGGGAGAATTTGTGATTTAAATTGGATTTAAACTAATGATTCGATAAATGGTTTCACAAGTGTTTAGCAAGCTTTCCTCCCACATGTGCCAAACGATTTCAAATTTTCCATGCACATGTTGAGGGAGCATCTTTTAAACCACAAAGAATTGAAACGTAATTGATTTGTCTCTAAGTGCGAGTTCCTTCTAATATGTGCATAACTCTTTCAAATCTCGAGGCACAAATTGAGGGGAGCAAACTTATGAAAACCTCATCCTTCTCCAATATGCTTTATCTATTTGATTTGATCGGGAAGTGATGTTGATATCTTTTAGAAAATGGTAATCAAAGAAGTTAATCCTTCCTCTTGCCTCCGTGTGCCAAAACAATTTCAAATACATGATGCACATGTTGAGGGGAGCTCTTTTTAAAAATATCAAAACAATTTAGGTACAAAATGCTTTGATAATATATCACAAGTACCGGATTGATTTTCAAATGATTTTCAATTGGTTCCAATGGCGGATGAACAATACCAAATAGACCGACCAAATTCACTTTAGGTATGGTGATATAAGGTTAGGTATTTGTTCCATGATCCGCCGTAACCGGAGGGATCTACCAGTACAATCCACTAGATAGTGTAGAAGTTCTTAGGTATGATGAAAAAGGAGAAAAGTGAGATATGGGAAGAGTGCGGATTGAGACGAGCTAGTCTTGGAATAAACCCAACAAGGTTCTAGTTATGAACTCTCGTAAGCTTGAAGTGGTTAAAGAATGGAAAAGAAATGAAACGAGAAAAGGGTGAAAAGAAATAGCCCTCCAATAATTCAACCTTAGGGCACAAACCGGGTTCAATTCATATGCTCTTGGTGGTTACTAAGGTAACACCGGTATTGAAGACAAGACGTCATGGACCCGTGGACGACCGCACTAAACTTCCCAAGCTACTCAAGTTCCTCTTAAAAGGGCTTGTTTCATTCTCATGGGAACCCACATAATCTATCGACTTTATCTTAGAGATTGTTGATATTGAAGAAGAGACCTCTCCCTAGTCTCCGCATAGGAACCAAATGTGCACTATTGAGTCTAGATCCACGAGATCATCAAATAAATCTCTTTAGGACACTATCAAGGAAGACTCTGTTTCACACAATGTGGAAAGAGATTATATTTTATAAGTCCTCGCATTATCCTTGTGGTATTGCTGAACATCCGAGTGATATGTAAACATATTCACAATGACGATGGAAAACCTTCTAGAGCCAACATCAAACACGCTCTTGGTAGGTGGCATGTGAGATCTATCCAATAGATCAACCATGTGACAACCGAATGAAACAATGGGGTGATTCAAAATTATGAATCAATCACGGTTCGAGTTATGGATTGACGGATACCTTTGAAAACCGTCGGTGTGCTTAAAATTCTTTTCTCTAGCACATCAACTGTAATAATATTTCAAATCTAAAGGTGTTTAGGATTGATAATTGATTTTCTTTAAAACCTTCGTTGTATTGCAAAAACAATTTATTAAGCAATACCGCTTGTTTTTCAAATCTCTTTTCATCAATCGGTGAATCTCAATTATTTGGTTCACTCACTCCGTGTTGTCTTCTTTGAGACGTTCCGGATCGAGAAACAGCTTGAACAACCGCTAAACCCCGTCAAGGAAATTATTCGAATTATACCGATCACATGCAAGACTTGTATCGATCAACGGGAACCGTGGGCGTGTACTCAATTCAATGAAAGTGATCAAAGACACTTTCATGCGTTTTATTGCTAACATTGTATGCAGTACACCCGACGCTCGCGGTGATCGTAATGGAGAGATCAATCCATAGCCACATGCTCACACAACACATTCGGTTCTAAAGAAATCATGATGAAGTGCATCAACGACTTTAATATTTTCACCCATGCTTCGCCACTGCCGCAAATATCATGAATCAACTAAAGCTTCCGCTACTCATAAGAAGAAATCATGATCCGTAATGTGAGCATGTCGGTCCAAAAGTCACAACTTCACATAATGTCAACACCACAATGGAAGAGTCGAGAATTATGGTAGCCGATGATCTCAATCTCGGCTCAAAACTCATTATCACGTGGATCGGTTGAAGACCTCCACTTGGATTAATCAAACATGCAAAATGAAGAATCAATGACTACGGCTACGGATCAAAGAACATTATCAAGAATCCAAGAACAATCTTAATGTAATATCGGTTTGTATTCAATGTAATTTGAGGTGACCTCCTTAGGGAGATTGTTAGGATTTAGAAAATCCGGTTATTAAAGAGTCGTTCACCTTAAGTATATGTAATCGTTAGAAAGCTCGTAGTCGTAGTTATTTAATGTTAAGTAGTATTTAGTTAAGTAACACCGTGGAGGACGGACGGTTCTTTACCCACCGTATGCCCGATCACACACCGTAGGTGGCGATTTGTGTAAGACTATAAATACTCTACCTCCCAAGGTAGAGTTGAGCTCATAATAATACTTTCATTTTCTCTCACTAATTTCCCAAACCTCTAACTCTTTCTCTCTCTAAAACCTAATAGTATATGCCTTGTGTGATCATGGTTTGATGTGTTTGTGAAATCCAATGTGTAACAAACCCAAAGCTTACAGATCCAAACCGCAGGCCGATCATTAGACAAAACTCACGACGACCAAAATGTAAAGCCTGCCCTTCAATGCAAAAAATGAAGGGCATATCATAGTGAGAATCGTCAACTTTATGCTGTTTCCTTAGCATATAATCTAGGATGTGCGTTTTATGTTCAAAAAACAAGAGATCAATCCAGCCTCCAAAGCTGGTATTCCTAAACAAGATGCGGCGTTTTGCGTCTAACTTTTTCTTTATCAACCAAAAGTAGTTCAGTTTACTCGTAATGATTAACTTAGCTTCATAGCCCTAAAAAGGGTCAGCAAAAACCAAAAATAATTCAGCCCATAGAAGGAATCTATACCAACGTCGTAAACAATTACATAGATTATGCATATAAACCACTCATTATTAGTCTACAAACTGCCACTAAATTTTTTAATGAACCAAGTAATGTTACATACTTAACTAACGACATCTAAGGTATTATACCCTACATAATTACGAATCAGGCAGACATAAAAAAGAGCAATGGATTATAAAATGGAATTAACACCTATCTAACAAAGGTATTAATCGAATAACAACAACGATTTATTATAACATAGAACCAATTGGGAATAAATCATATGTAATAAACAACGAGAAAAATATTTACGTACCATATTTGGCCACATTTTTGAAAAAAACTTGATCAATCGAATGTGGTTTGCAATCAACCCTGTAGCTTTCTAGATGGTGACATAACTGACGATACAAGGAAGAGAGGGACTAAGTAAGAAGAGGGTTTGATATGCGAGAAGCAAAAACAGAGAAAAACGGTAACTGTGAATGTTTTTGTGCGAGTGGGTATTTGATTTTGAATAGAAATGTAATGTACTGTTACTATTCAAAAGTGTACTTTCTATGTAATGTGAAATGATGAAACAACCCTTATTAAAATATACGGTTGCCCAGCGCACTTTAGTTGCCCAAAAAACAATACCTTACACATACGGGACACTTGTCACAATGTCGATGAGTTGCCCAATGACAGCGGTTGCCCTTGGTCCATTTTCAAATAAAAAAAAAGTGGTCCGGAAAGTGATTAGCCTCAGGGAGCCGGGGGCATTTGCGTCATTTTCTCATTTTTTAACCCTTTTTTTTTGCATACATTTTTACTCTGCCATCCTCTACGATAACATCAAAATATAAGGGATTTATAGGAGCATCCCTACACTTGAGTTTTTATTTCTCTAACACTAATTGACCAGATTTGAAAAGATCAAAAACACTTGGAGTATTTAATTACTTAGACAAAAAGAATTTGAATTTATCGTTCTTTCCGTTACTCCATAAAATATTACTTTTACCCATGAGTCCCAATCATCCCAAAAACGTGTACAAAAGATATGAATCGAATTAGCAACCATGCAAGTAACTAGATATTTGAACTAAGGGTTTAGTAATGATAACAATAATGCACTAAAGGTGAGTGCATACAAGATAGGCTAAGGCGATTTGGGTGTACATTTGGGGTGGATTGTAAACAATGCTCTTTATTGATATTCCGAAAACCAAAACATCACGAGAACCACAAAAGGATAGGCTCGAGGGTTGACTAGGGTATCGTGTACTAAAGATGAGTACAACGCAAGGGTGTGGGGTAATTACTCAACCGATGTGGAAGAAGTAATTATAATACTGTGTTTCAAATAAGGGTTATCATAATGCCTCTTATCACTTAGTTATTCCTAACTACACAAGTGTAGTCTCATTAGCGATCTCGAATGCATCACAAAACAAGTTCTAGAATCTATTACACTACGGTACACTCTCTAAGCATTAAAGGTGAATGCTTTATTCCTAAAGATCTAGGCGAACCTCACATTTTTGGGTGGAATTTAAGTGGTAAACGGTTTTGTGCTAGTCATATAACTCCTATCCATGAGACGCTTTATTAAGACTAAAGTTTTAGCTCGTACATGTCATAAAAAATTTAAATTTAGTGCTAAAATTGCCCTAACTAATATTTCTCATAGTTTATTACACAAATTACCAAGGACAAGACAAAGAATCAAGGATAAGAATAGTTTATAAGTTCCTGTTTTATTCTCCCTCCCTACACTTAAACTAAACATTGTCCCCAATGTTCCTCGAAAGTATCAAAGTTATGATAAAGGAAGGTAAGTAAGGAAAAGAAACTAGTACTCCCCTGATTAGCTCGCTAGGATCCGTGTGAGGTTGCGGTTAAATTCTTTTCCAAGAAGAATGCATACGTGATAAGCTCCATCCAATGTTGTGTTTCTTCTTCTTGCCAAATATAACCTGCACACTTAAGAAAACAAACGAAACCTTCGCGTAAAATCGACGGTAAAACTATATATGACATAACTACACTAGGATATAATGCTTGTGGAATGGATGTTTGCAGTTTTTCTGAAAAATTAAAACCTGAGAATTTCCAAAAATTTATAAGTAGCACAGAAAACGAAAAAATGATAAGTTGTTTCGCTGACCGACGTCGTTAGGCTTTAATCTCGACGCCAGTTGTCATGATCGAAACGGTCTGCAGCTTTTCTAGAAAAATTATGAAAAATTACATCTTTAAAACCTGGAAAAATTCTTGCAAAACATCCATTGTGACTCGATACAAGAATTTGACTCTAACAACACACACACACACACACACACACACACACACACACACACAAGTTCAATTCTCATGTTCACGTTCTTCAAAAACGTATGTAATCTTCCCTACACTTTATCTTTTTGTAAAATACCTTTATATGTAATTAAGACGAGGTTAAAGACAAAATAAATCATTTTCACAAAATCATACATGAGAATAAACAACAATGAAAAAGATATATGACACACAAACAAGCAAACAATTAAGCATGGGTTGCCTCCCACGAAGCGCTTTTCTTTATTTATGAGTCTTGTAGCTAGACTCGAAGTCATGCTCCTATTTTCCGCATATCTTAGATGCCCATTCGATTTCCTTAACTCTTCTTTCATCACGAATATATTTAGGGCCTAACTCTAGACAAGCAGTGTAGTAAACTTTGTTCTCCCAATCAACTTCAAAAGCGGAATGTTGTCCACATCTAAATCATCAATACCCTTAAATTTTCTATTTTGTAAGGCATCACATATTTAACACATTCGTCCCATTTGAGAACTTGGCTATTCCTTCCTCTTGATCATAAATCATCATGGATTCCTTAATAAATGGTCTCCCAAGTATCACATCTCCTAAGAATCCATCAATGATGCCTTTAACATCTTCCAAGATCATGAAATCACATGTATGTGAAATCACCTACAAAGACATGCAATCCTCTTGCTCTCCCAACATAGTTACTTAGTTTCCTAGGATAAAACGGATCTCTCCTAGGTCTTAACTTTTCACTCATGATCCAATTGTAATAGAGTCTAGACATTATGTTCATGGGTACCTTATAGTCTATGTAAGTGTGATCCCTATACAAGTACCAAATCATGCATGGTATCTTAATGTTTCTAGGGTCACCCTTTTTTATGCATGGCTCGAAAGGTGGTCGCGGGTAGTTAACTATGTTATAGTGATAGGAGGTTTCCTTTCTGTTAGGGTATGGCTCGAAATACTCTTTAAGTTCCTCTTCTTTAGTACCCTCCATAATTTCTAATACTTTATAATCTCCATCTCCAATTTCATCCTCCGAATCATCGCTCGTGGTTGAATTGCTATCTAATGTACTAGTGGATTCCTTAAGGGCTTTCTCAAGTGCAATTTCAATTATCCTATTCAATTTCTTAAGTTCTCCAATTTCACTAACAATACGAGCTCGAAGTTGGTTGGCAAAAGTCGGATCAAGTGGTGGGTAGTTGTTTGATAAGGGATTGTTGTTTGGTGGGTTATCACCTTCCATGATGAAAAGTGATGGGGTTACGAACAAAGTCACGAAGAAGGGGGATAGACTACAAGGAAGCTAATGAAAATAGAAAAAAAATCTTACTTGATAGGAATCAAGCAAGGGAACCTAAATGAGATAAAGATCTAACTAGCTATTCTTTTCACCGGAAACGGCGCCAAAAACTTGATGCGCGTACGAAGCGCGTTCGGGGTCAAAGGAACTTCCTTTTCTTCGAGCAAGTTTTTCAATCACCTAGGCAGTGAACCTAATCGTTGTAGTGTAGTATTGGGTAAGCCTCGAGAATGATTCTTTTTTATCTTTTATAGTTTTTAGAAAGCTAAGGTAAATATCTCGGGCAATTGGTTGGGGTGGTACTTCACCGATTACTCTACTTATCTAATTATCTAGTACTACGGTAGCTATGTCTATTTGATGTGTGCTAGTATGATGATTAAAATGTGTTTACCTAGATACTATTACTCCCTAGTTATCTTTTATTGGTCGATTGAATTGTCACACCTCATTTTAACGTTGTATTCCTAAAGGTCGAGGGCATGCGAGTCCCTAGTTCTTTGAGGTTATCCTTCGGGTTTAGCATACGAAATCCAACGCCCTTAAGCTATTTCATTCATGAGCCTCACTTTCAAAAGAATACTCAAGCATTAAACACAATGAATGATGCCTAGTTACACTCTAAGCCAATTACAATTAAGATAAGAAACAACCTAACAATAATCAATAACTAGGTTTCATAGATCTAAGAAAATACACAAGAAATTTAGCTAGACATGGTAAACAAGCAAGCATGCACACAATCAATTGCGAGACATAATGATACTTTGGATTAAAATACTTATCTCGATGTGTAAAATAGGGTTTGGGACCCTAAGATATCGTCAAATCGGATTACAAACGTTTAGGGTTTTTTCTCCAAAAGTCTACCTTTTTAAATGCGAAAAATCGAATTCTATATATAGATTTACAAGTGCGACGGCGTCACCTTTTGGATGGGACGTCGTCACTCACCATCATTAGGGTTTCGCCTCGGCCAAGTCATCGATTGGACGGCGTCACCTTAGAGTTGTGACGTCGTCGGTCTTGATTGGGACGTCGTCTTGATTCGGATTTGGGCCGTGCGAGATGAAAAGTCGAGTCACGCTTCTTCTTCAAATCGGCGCGCAAGTTATACAAACAAATTCTACCGAGCCGTCGTGCACGCTTTGATCAAGTCTCTATATAGGGACGACGTCGCCTTTGATTGGGACACCGTCAAGTTCTGTTTGAGCAACTTGAGTGGCTTCGATCTTGACTTTGCCATTTTCTTCATGTATTCGCTCCTTTTCGTCAAATGTGCTTCATTCCAAGATTTTGCTTCCAAGAGACCTAGAAAGTGAAAAGGAACGAAATTAAGCGAGAACGGATATAAAAGTGTTCGATTAAGGGCTTAAATGACCCCAAAAGCGTCGCTTTAAATCCTTATCAATGTATCATGGGTACAACAATAGTACTACATTTTGGTCATTTGGAGATGATTTTATACATACAGGATCCATATTTCCAAATGACCCAAGTCTGTAATTCAATGGCATCATCTTTGTTATTCATTCTTCCCAATACATAACCGCTCTTGTAGAATGGTGACTGCCTCATGTTTCTCACCTTCTTCTCTGGTGATGCTTCTGAGGGTCAATGGCTTCAGCGCTTTAGCAATCAGCTTTTGCCTGGCACATACTTCTGTATTGAACACGCATGTAATAGAACACATACTTCTGTGGAAATACTCTCTCCTCAAAGGGACTGAACGCATTTCTTGTTAAAAATTACTCAATCAAGGATTCAAGAATAAAATTAAGAGCCTAACAAATATAGAAGGGTGACAGAAATAGTTCAAAAATACATACTTGTTTCACTTTTTCAACCTGTGCAGATGGATGTCTCCATTTGAATCATTTTTGAACAGTAGGGAGATTGATAGTTTGGCGTCTTTTTTTCATTTAGTTAGTTTCCTCTTCCTTGTACAATTATAAAATGGTAAGTTTATGCTTTGTAGTGAGAGGTTCCACTACCATTTCATCTGTAATAATAAAAATAATAAAAACTTGCATAAAGTTACGTAATAGACCTAATTTTAATCAAGAGATAATCTAATTTAAGGAACAAAACATAGGCCAACCTAATTACTCCGTGATATTGACCCCAAGAGTGTAACATACCACATAAAATGGGTAAGAGAGCACACTTACAATAACCGCACATCAGCTTAATCATATTTAAGGTTTTGATAAAGGCATGGTATGCACAAAATATTTTCTTGTCCTAAAAGCCTTCATCAATAACCTAAGTACTAAATTATTTTATATAATCAATACCTTCTTAATGCTCTCAAAATTATTGCTATATTCTGCAACTTCGGATCAAACACTCTATTCTCCCGAATCACATGAATCGCGGTTGGTTACCGACCATCTTCTTTCTTCTTAGGACCACCCAATCACATCCAAAAGAGCGCATTATATGCTTCATTCAACTCGCACCAATAAAACAAACTTAAATATCCAAATCCAATTGATGTTAACATCTCAATTACACAATTTAATTAGTTTCACACACTTACTCAAACGAACTCTATTTCAATTAGTCCACATGGTAGCTCTATCTCAAGTTGCCCTCACTTTATCCCAACGTAAAGGGTCCTCATTGTCTATCAATTACTCACCCACTATTTGGTTCTTAATGAATCGAGTTTTAGCAGTCTCTACGCCCTTCAAATACCCTCCAATATCATTAGCTACAAACAAAACGTGTAAACAGTATTAACTATTAACATTTATAAGCACAAAATAATTTTGTAGTTATAAAATACAATTTTACCTTAAATGAAGATGGATCAGAAGCCACCTAAATGTACTAAAAATGAACAAATTATCCTCAAAGTATTTGAAAAAATACAGCTTTCTTATTTATATGTGACACTAAATTTATCTATTTTTTAAAAAGTTTTAGACAAAAAAATGTGATGGAACCGGTTTTATTGCGACCAACCCCGTTACTAAATATGAAAGACCCGCCCATTTAGCCACATATATCATTTATTACCTAAAGACCATTTCGAGCAAACAATGCAAGTCTAATTACTTTGATTATGAAAAATAAACCTGTTACTACCAGGAAGATTTATTCCAGCCATAACTACTTTCGGCATCATCCTTCTTATCAGTAGATAGTTTTTGCATTGACTTGTTGTGATGAACACATTCCAGTATATGTTAACATTCAATGTTTCTTAAATAGACCCCATACATCATCAATCCTCTGGTCCCAAAATAGCAAGAATACATCTTAAGATTTAATTGTTCCAACCCAAATCAAGAGTTGCACATACCTTTCTTTAAGAAAACTTTTTCAACAATATGTTATTCTTATTTTTAAATTTTTCGCCTAACGTGATTAAACCTCCACGATTGGATCACAGACAATGAGGTCGGTACCCCGGTGTGGTTTACCCTTTATTAGTAGCAAAGTCGCTTAGAATTGTTTCAGTTGTGAAGTACATGACTACATGAGTCTCCTATCATGACCCTAATTTTCTTGCGGAAGCAAATACCGAAAATGATCGCACCTTTAATATGCAAAGAACGCGTTCTATACTCATTGCAAACAACGTCATGCAGCCCAAACTTTATAGGCGGAAGATGTAGCTTACGCAACATGAATCTATCAGGGCCTTAGTTTGAAGACAATGAAAAGGGTTAAACGGGTCGTGAGTAGACTTAAGTATATTTTAACTTCACAATCACAAAACAACTTTCGATAGGACATGTGATTACTTGGTATCCTAAAGTGTAACAAAATCCATTAGAAGCCTTATGGTCGAGGAAATCTCACAATTGTATCAAGGCGATATTCGGCCGATGACTTTCCGAAATCAAATCACAAGAAAAATCAAAAAATGGCTCACTTTTTGGAAAAACTTGCAAGGCTTTCAAAGAAATAGTGACTACCCTAAACAATGTCGGTTATCACAAAATGCGAACAACTAAAATTATGCTATAGCTACCAACGGTCATGCCATCGCCTTAGCCACCAAAATTATAATTATTAATGTCCGGAAAGGATTCGATTTCCATATCTGTGAATTCTAAGCTTTTCTTGGTGCCACATACACACCTACACAAAATATCAATAAAAAGTTTCAATAAACTTATATTACTCGTGCGATCGTAATAACATTCTAGCGAAAACAGTGTATCTCCCAAAATTTTCAACAAAATCACCAAAGACCTAAAAATTATGTAAAATTAATACACTTGCAAACTGATTTGGGTGCATGAAAAACAAATCATATCGTGAATAACATACCTAGCATGTTTGACCTGATTTTGTTTTAGCTAAAGGGGTGTTTGGAATTGCTTATTTTTTCTGCTATTCTGCTTATTATTAACTAGAGGCAGTTTTGTTTTATCCATATTGTTTCTGATTATCTGAGGTAAAATAAGAAAAAATTGATAAGCAGGTAGGGAGCTACTTATTCAAAATGTCCATTCAAGTAAAACCTAAAATTACTTTATAATAACATATTAAACCTAAAAGTCAAAAACCTTTCACTAATGACTTTAATTGATTTTTCTATTATTCTTGAGTATTATTGGACTTTTACAAAATAAGCAAATCCAAACATTATTCCGAAGCACTTTCTTTTTGAAGCTTATATGTACTCGATTATAAGCATAAGCATAATCGTAAAAATTGCAATCCCAAACACCCCTTGATTTGAACCGCATGGATAAACGACACATTCATAAGTATTTTGAACTTTCTGATTAGCATCTAGGTTTTTAAAGGAAAAACACATATATGATATTATACCGGTGGAAATGATACTTCACAGTCATGCAACTTTGCCACTTCCCACAGACTTCAACAATACCTGAAACATATAAGAACACGTATAATCAGTATATGTAAAAAAATCGTTTCATGATGGTTTCTTGACATTTTATTTCTTTCCACAAGCATATCTTACTTCAAGGTCATTAATATATCACCGAAGAAGCCAAACATCAAAGTTTACCTGTAAGACGTTCTCCACCAATAATAACTTCGAGGTCCAGTTTACTCGCAAACCTAACTGTCATATAGATATGAATCTTGTAAGCTGGCTTACTTTATCTTTATGTTTGTAAAAACCATATGACACTTTTATGCCCCTATCAACATTACCATATGACACTTTTGTAAGCCGATTTCCTTTATCTTTATCTTTATGTTTACAAAATAATCAGAATGCTTAACCAAAAATTACCAACAAAGTCCAGCGTGTTGGATATTGACACATAAACAACAATCCTTAAAGTGGAGAATAATTTTCATATGAAGATTTTACCATTTTTGAGTCCAAATATCCATTTACAGGTTTTTGTTTTTAAAATTATCCATCATAGCTTCATTGTATGAAGCCTCATAAGTTGATGCCTATCAAAAACTACAAATTGAATCGCATGAACACATAATAATACCTAAATTGATGCCCACATAAATTTTTAAAATTATGCCCTATCATACTCCTCATTCATACTTTTATGATGACTGATTATTGCAAGACACTCAATTAGAAAATCCTAAACAACCCCTTTATACTATAATGAGAAGTTTTAATAAGCAATTCCAAATGACCCCTATATGATATATTATAAGTAGCTTCAATAAGCAATGCCAAACAACCCCTATATACTACTACGTCTGTTATAAGCCATAAAAACACTCATTCCCAACATTCCTATAAAATATTTTTTATAGTTCACATTCTATATCAAAATTATTATCTGCCTTCACTAACAACATTTTCTTTTCCCATTTAAAATCAAAATGCGAGATTCAACATCCAACATAAAGCAAATAATTAGCAGATGTTAAAAACAATGAAACCTCAAAAAAAAATTAAAGCAACCCACTTGTGATATTAAGCAATGTTTCTCATTGAATTGATTGCATCCAAACATAGAGCTTATAACTAAAAGAAAAAAAGGAAAAGAGAAAATATAATAAAAATAAAAATAAAAAACTAAACTACTTCATGATTGACAATGAAAATAGAATTAGGGTTGCATAATTAATTCTCTTATCACCATTTTTCCTATTTAGTTTATTTAGGCAGTTTAGCTTATAACAGGTTTTCAAATGCTTATTTTTCAGAATTATTATTTTTCTCAAGTTTAGCTTTATTCAAAGTATTTTTTCAATAAATATTTCATATTTTTTCAAAAAGTTTTAGTATTTTCAATAATTAGTTTTTACTTTTTTAGTTTTTAATTCATAATAAATATTTAAAAGTCAAAAAATATTCCGCTTTTTCCCAAAATTTTATTTTGTCGTTTTCACTTAGGAAAATTAGATTTACGTTCCTAGGGTTTAAATTGCATTATTTGATTTTAAATTATGCTTTTAAAATTTCCGTAGTTGCGTTTTAGGTTTAGATTTGCGTTTAGGATAATTGTGCTTTACGTTATTGTTTTATATGCTTATTGAGTTCGTTTTAGTTTATGTTTCATTATCATAGTATAAAAACCCATAATTCTCCCTTATTTCCTATTCAAAAACCCCGTAAAACGCGACGAGAGTTACATACTCCATTCATCCTTCGCTAGGAACGATCCGGGACTCAAACCTAAGTTTGAGTTGCTTGTGAAATAATATACTAAATTTAGAAATCAATTTTGGCGCCCGGGAAGGCTTGTAGAGAGTTTTAATTCGCCTCGATTCGCGTGTTTTGAAGATCCTTCCCATGAAGTTACCGCTTGAATTTTTATAAATATATCTTTTATAAAACCCAAAAATTAAAACCAAAACACTTTTCCTAAAGTGTTTAAAACACCCAAAAAAGTAAAAAACCAACAAAAGAAATCGAAACTTCAATTGTTACGTTGGCTCACCTTTAGAGTACAACCTATACACGAGGTTTAAGGTAGGTCTTGACATTAAATTGCAGACCGAAAAGAGATCCACTCTTCTCTCCCGCCACGCTGTGAGTACTTTAGAGAGCTACCGAGTACCGGTTGACGGAACGGTTACCAAAAATATTGTGTTTTTCAAAGTTTTCATAAAAACCCAAAAATATTTTCTTTTTCAAAATTTGTTTTCCTTTTATGTTTGCTTTTATAAAAACCCAAAAACACTCTTCGTTATCCTCTTGAATGTTTAATTCTCATCTCTTCACCCTCTAAATTGTTTAATTCTTCACAATGCTCGATTTGTCACCATTTGATCCCCATGATCCTCGGACCATGGAGGATTTCTATCGTCCATCACTTATCGGTCGAGGAGGACCGATCGCTCCGATATCCGTTCCGAGAGCAATTTTTAGATTGAAAAATCATATGGCTCGTCTTCTTCGACAGCATTTCCAATTCCATGGATTTCAGGATGAAAATGCAGATGAGCACTTGAATAAGTTCTTATCTATTACTCAAACCATGAAGCAACATGGCGTTTCTCAAGATAACATCCGATTGAATCTCTTCCCATTCTCTTTAACCAACGAAGCCGAATCTTGCTTTTATACCCTTAAAAAACATTCAATTCATACTTGGGAAGAGATGTTTCACAAGTTTCTTTCAAAATACTTTCCATATTCGAAAACGATGCAACTGAAGAAAGAAATTCTTAATTTCCAGCAATTACCCAAGGAATCTGTATTCGAAGCTTGGGAAAGATTCAAATCATTATTGCAGAAATGTCCCGATCATCAAATTTTGCTTCTTGATCAAATCCTAACCTTTTATCATGGTATCACTACGATTGATCGAGATGAAATCATGTTGGCAGCTTGTAGAAATCTCATGCGGAAGACTCCTCAAGAAGCTTACGATTTGATCGAGAATATGACACAACATCATTATCAGTGGGATGCTGAAGTTCCTTACGATTCTACCACAATGTTGAGTGATCATTATTTCGCGAAATTTCATTATGAGTGCTCAAATTGACATCTTTGGCAAGCAAGAAAGATATATCGATCACCATTATCAACAAAGACCGAGTCACTCACCCACATTTTATTATTGATTCGACAAGAGTGATGATGATGAACCATTTGAAGAAGAGAACTCAAAGATCGATGACGTTTATGACGATTCTTCGAGTGGCAATCCCACTCCCATTTCAGAGCCTTTCATTTCCGACTCTTCCCCTTCACTCACGCAAGTTGAGAGAAGTGACGTCGTTTTGGAAGAGGTCAACGATCCAATTTTGCCAGAAATTGTTGAAACTAATTGTGATCCGGGGGAAGATGTTCCTTTATTATAAAAGATGTTATACAATGAACCGTCACCTTTTCTTCCCCCGAATGAAGATAAAATTGAAGAAATTGTTGAAATTAAGCCGTCAGATCCTCCGAAGCTCGAGCTCAAGGATTATGTTCCCGAATTTGAGAGTTTTATCTTTGATACGGCAGAGGAGAGTAGTGGCAATCCCACTTCTCATCCCGATCTTTCTCTTACGACTTATGAGTCGTTTGTCTTTTATATCGATCATACGGAAGAGACGAATCGTGGCAGCACCACTTCTCATGCTTATCTCTCTCTTCCCGAGTATGATTCATTTCATTTTGAGGAGTTCTCCGATGAACTCTCTCATATCATACCTCCTCCGGAGTATGATCGTTTCTATTTAGATCTTGAAAAAGATTTTAGTTTGGGGGAAGAGCAGCTCTCTCAAAAGAGTTTTGTTATTGATGACATCACCCCGTCTCTTCCTCCCAATGTTTTTGTTGAAAATTACCCTATGAGCTTGAATGATCAAAGTCAAATTAAGGATAATTTGAAATTTAATTTTGAGGATGAAGAATGGATCCTTATTGTTATCAAAATCTTTATTCCATTCCTCACATATATTGTGATTTCTCTCTTCTTCACTCTTGTAGGAGTGAGGATATCATCTTTGACCCCGTATCACCATTTAAATTTTTGCCATTTAGAGCTGTGGGAATCTCGTTGGAGTGGAAATTCCTTATGTTTCAATGTTTATCCAAACCTCTTAAACGAAGTCCGATGGAGATTATCTTTTCACTTGCTTCCCAAGGAATAATGAATTCGGGCGGTCAAGCTAACGACTGATAACAAAACAAGCGTTTCTATCTTCTTTCTATTTTCTTTCTAATAAATGATGTGAGGGGTTCGCCTCTTGATTTTCGTGTTTGGTTGCTTGTAATGTTTATGTCCAGATTTCATCGATATGAAGACTCTCATGCTCAAAGTTTTGTCTTTTCTCCACCGAGTTTCATGTTTCGCGTCGATGGAAATCCGATATCCTAAATCTTATCGACTAACGTTTATCTTTGAGCATACTTAATAAACGGCTTTTAGATTTCCGTTGAGAACCCTTGCCTTTAAACATTGAGGACAATGTTTCGTTTTAGTTTGGGGTAATCTTTGATTTGATTTGACCGCACTTGTTTTTGCCTTATACTCGCAACCCGCTTTTCCTTAGAAAATGAAAATTTTGATGAAAAAGTGAAAATTTTAAAAATTTTGTAGGCTTTTGCGAGTTTTATGATTGAAAAGTCTTTGCGAGTCTCTTAGAAGATACTTTAAATATCGTTTTCTTGAAAAGTCTTTGCCAATTTCTTAGACAAGAGGCTATAAAATGCGATTCTAGCTTAAAAGGCCAAGAATTTGCAAGCTTCCTAAGTGGTTTTAAACATGCGAAGCTTTGAAAGATTTGCTAGTTTCTAATAAGTGACATTAAAACGCGAGACTTGAGATTATTTGTGAAGCATTTGCAAAATAATGTTTATGTTTTGACACCTTGTTGACTTTCCGCTAGTGAGAGTAGGAATGGAATTTTGACTTGACCGGGCGTGTTGAGCCCTAGCTTGTTCCCTTAACCATTGATAATTAAATTATCGCTAAGCATTCATGGATCTCATTATTTGAGATTTTAAATTTATGGAGATCGAGGAACGATAGAGTTATTTATGAGTTTAGATGCTAAGCGTGGAGTATTTGGTTCTCTTTAGAGCTCATCGAAGGTACTTGTGGCTTTTTGCTCCACAAAATTGTTTCACCCATATATAATGTAATAATAATTGAAGATTGTGGAAAACTAGAAGGGGGTTGAATAGTTTTACCAATTTAAAACTTCCTTTTAAATATTTAGATCGACTTATGTCAATCTATTTGGTTGTTTATGTTGGACGTTGATAGATAGATATATAAACGTGTAATGAAAGATAAAGAGTAAGAAGCACATCACCACGACAAGTTATTTATAGTGGTTCGGCTACAAGGACACATTCCTTGCCCTACTCCACTCCCGAGTCACCTACTCGAGAGTTCGTAGCACTACACCAACTCCTTATGGCGGAGAAGCCTTCACAACGCCGCTTAACCTTTTTCCGGTACAAAGCTAAATACCGAGTTCCTTCACACCAAGGCGAACCACACCTAACACAACGTCGCCTACCCTTTATACGGTGCTAGGCTAACCACCGAGTTCTTTCACACCAAGGAGAACTAATCCTATCACAACGTCGCTTACCCTTTATTAGGTACTAGGCTAAGTACCTAGTTCCATTACTATAGAGGAACTACTACCCTTCACAACACAACACCTAATATCATGGAGATCCACCTTGTTACAATACCATCAAGGATATCACCATCCTTGAAATAAACAATACTTATATGTATAACGATGCACCTCATCGATTATACGACCTAGGCATTCTTCATAAATGCGACTTGATTTGATTCTTCGGCATCCTTCACTAATTCCTTAGACACAACGCTGGCACCTTCACTAATGCCTTCGTCTTGACACCTTTAGCATTCTTCACTAATGCTTTGACACGGATGATGAGCACCTTTCACTAATGCTTTCATCTTGACACTTTCGGCATTCTTCACTAATGCCTTCAACCCAACATCTATGGAGAAAGTAAGAACTATCAACAAGAGAACCTTAGTTGTCTTGATGATGACGAAGCATGGCAACTCATGGACTTGAGCTTGCACGTCTTCAAGAAGTGGTGATCTCGCCTTTAAGAGGAACCTAGAAGATCACACAAAAACAAAAGACAAACTACATAGATCACTTGGATCTGAGGTTAGAGGGTTATAATACTTGGGGAAGTATATATGTAAAGTTGTGAGAAGAAAGGAAGAAATGGCTCTCTATTTATAGAGAAAATTCTCTACTGTTCCCCGGATCCCACGGATCCCTACCACAAGGGATCCGGCTAGCACAAAGCCAGGGATCCGTGGAACGCCCTCTTGTCCATGGGTATTTTTGGTTATGGGTCATGGGTCATGGGTTATGGGTTGATCCATGGTTTTCTTTCTAGATACAATGAACTTGGTTAAGTGGTATTTATAAAACCATGGGTTATGGGTCAATACCACTTGCTAGTTTTTACCCATTTAGTATATACTTGTTTTTACCCATTTTAGTATATACTTGTTTTTACCCATTTTGGTATACTTAGTTTAAGTATATGCGAACCCAATATGTAAACACTAGTTGTTGTACATATGTATCTAAATCATAAAATCACTTATACATGTTTTAGTGTTTTATGTGAAAACGTAAGTGTTAGGAAACTATTAACTCAAACCATTTACGTATTTTATTTGTTTCGTTAAAATTATTTTACGTTTGTTATCGACAAAACATTAGAAGAACGTAAAATATAAATAAACTTTTACGCTTTATTTGTATTAACAATCTCCCTTTTGTTGATGACAAAACATAAAATTATTTTAAGGAAAAGCTAAAATTGTAAAGTTTAAATTTGTAGTTTTACTTTTTCTCCCCTTTTGTCGAAACAAAAAGTGTTAAAAGAAACTAACACAATTTTATAAGAAAAAGTATGTAAAAAGTGTAAAGAGAGCAAGTGACGGGAATGGTACTCGTCTTAACTCCCCTTGACGAGTCCAACCCTTTGAGAGGGCGTCAAGTACATAACGTAAATAAACTAATGTGTTTGCAATTTATGTTTGCAAATGGTTAAATCTAAGTGACTAAAACTTGCTCCCCTTGAAGATTGCAAAGTTGCAATGGGGTGTCATGAAGTATAGTCCAAAATCGGATTAAGTTGCAAATGTTTTTGCAATTTCGTTTGACACAAAGCTCCCCCTAGCTTTATGGTGTCAAAATCTTCATGTGTATTTTGAAAATCTACAAGGTAAAGGTTAGAGAACAAGAGTATAGTGCATAATTTCCTGCAAATAAACTCAAGTTAGTAGAAGTTTGTGCTTCTGATCCACGGATCCCCCGGTTCCCTTCTTGAAGGGATCCGTCTAGGCATTTGGAGGGATCCAGTTGTTTGTTGACAGTTTCTTCAGCAATGAGGTGTTTCAATCAATGCTAACGAATATGTGAGGTAGTATATGATATATCAAGCACAACACATAAAGCACATAACAACTATGGCATATAGATATTCATTCAATAAAAACAAGAGATGATCAACCAAATCTCTAAAACTACGAGAATGAACTAGCCATACAAGCACCACTAAATACTAACTAGTTACTAGACTTAAAATGCTACAATGTGCTTGAGTCTAGGGATGAGTGGACTTGTTGATTTGATCCAATTTTGCAAAAAGATGATTAAACATGAAATGTATCTCATTTTGTGCTTCTTGAACAAGTCCTTGAGTATTTAGACAATTTGGACAATTATTGTCTTGGTTTGAACCCTGAGGAAATGGATATTTTGAGGAGGCTCAATGTGTGTTTCATGGTCTTCATTTTGAGAGGTAGGAAGGGTTCTAAAATGAGGGTGGTAATGGAACTTCTTCCATATGATCAAGGTTGTTCCTTGTCTCCCATGATGGGCTAGTTGGTGTTGTAGGTTGTTGGAATCACTCCTAAACCTATATCAAGTGTTAGTGATTCATATGTAATAGTTAGCTTAATTATGGCCTTTATGTTTGTTATTAGTGAAGCTTGTATAAGGCCCATGAGCTTAGGCCCATGTCCACTAAGGAAAGGAAGGGAGTAGAGTGTTGCCCTAGCTCCCTTCCTATAAATACTTTGTAATAACCCTCACTTGAGGGTTGGTTGTTCAATTACTCTCCTTCACTATTGCTACGCATAACCGGTTTAGTTTTATACGCATAGTGTGTTTGTTTATTGTTCATCCGATCTTCTCTTCCTCTCTACTCTTTCTATAGAAGCTTGTGTTGTAATACTAGTGACCTAACAGTTGTATCAATCGCCAACTAGTTGGGTGAATCGTAGTGTTTTTGAAGTAGGTTTTGGTCCCACGCGTAAAGCATCGAGTGATACTTTGGTTCGCTTAAAACACATTTTTACACTTTTAATCCAAGATTCTTGTACTTTCAACGTTTTAAGGTGTTAAAATAACATTTCGGCAAAAGTTTCAACCTTACGTGTGGACCATCGCTTTTGAGCTTGGTTTTTACGAGGTAGCTTTTCCACGCGTAATCGCTTTTAGACACTTTGGATCATCAAGTTTCACACTTTTGTGTTATCTTGGTGATATTGAAGCTATTTCATTACAAAAACTGGTTTAGAAACATCTTTGGGCAACAATCATTTTACGAGTAGATGTACGCGTAGTAAAACCCTAAAACTACGCGTAACTCACTCCTTGGTTTGATCTTACTTTCGTGGTTTCTTGGTCGGGTCCTAGACGGTCAAGTTTTATCACACGGTGACCACTTGTGAATGGTCAACCGTAATAAACTTCAAGCAGTTCGACACCAATGCAATGAAGATCAAGAGGAGTATAATGTTTCCCAGTCGTTAAGTCCCAATGAGTGTGCCAATGAAGAATCAAACTTATAGTGATCGAGAGAATTTGAGCGGAAAGAGGGTGATTGATTTATACCTAAAGAAAAAGTATATAAACTACAGGGGCTTAAATGCAAATTAAAGAAAATTAAAAGATAAATTATATTAAATAAACGCTATCACTATTTTTAAAATGATGTTTTGATTTTTCTTTTATAAGACTTAAATTAAAAACTACGTAACGTATAAAAGAAAATGTGAAACGAAACAATATTAATCCTAAAAATATAAAAATGACATTTTTACAAACCTAATGATAAGAGAAAATTTTAGAGAAAGAAAATTATTTTTAAAACTATTTATCTAATTATTATTAATTAAAACTATTTTAACTATTTAATAATACCCTAAAATACAAGAAAATATGAAATAAAGCTAGAAAAATGAAATTATGACTTAGAAAATCTAAAATAACTAAAGAGAATTTTCAAAACTAATTTTATATTTTTCGATTATTTTCTATTTTCTATGAATTAAAACTATTTGAAACTACTTAAATTGCTAAAATTACAAATTAAACTATGAAAAATCTGGAAAAATATTTTTTGACTTTTATATTTATCTTAACCTAGGAAAATGAAAACTTAATTTTTGAAACTTTTCGATTTAATTGCAATAAAAGCTAATTAAAATGTACTAAAACCGATTTAAATGAAGAAAAATAGCAACCGAACTAGAAAAATCAAAAATTCAAGAAAAGTTTAAATTAATATTCTAAATCTAATAAAAATATAAAACCGGTGGCTTATGTGTAGGATTATGAAAGCTGTGCAAGGTGCTTAAAATAAGCACTCAAGATAAGCTAAAGGTACCAAATGAGCACCAACCGATTCTGAAGTTATAATAAGCTACAACTACTCAAAAGCAACTATTCCATTACTCTAAACCTCTAAACAACAAGCTACTAGCTTATGGGTCCAAAATCAAACAAGTGAAATTCGGTTTTGAGGTGCTCACTTTCGCCTAATGCAACCGCTTATTAAGTGAGTCAAAGAAACTAGAAATGTGGACCTCAAGAAGACCGGCTAAGAACTTAGAAACCAAAAACCGGACCAAGATAGCTCTAATGAGCTTGTGACAAGCTCAGAAGAAGCTCATGCACACTCATATATAATCGAGTGTGTGCATGAGGAGATAAACCCTTTTGACAAGCTACTTTGAAGCTTGTGAAAATTACTAAAATTCAACTAAAATCATTTATTCAACCTTGACCAACCGATCTTGTAAAACCCAAAATTTCACTTAAATTGATCCAAGAATGAAGCTATGAAAAATCACCCAAGTGGGTACTGTTGACTTTTTCACCTTTTTGACTTTTGATACTTTTGCAAAGTTTGACCAAATTGAGTTTTGATCCCAATTTATGAACTGAAATAGATGAAATAAGCTATCATAAAGCTAGATTAGGCTACTCCTATGAATTATGAACATAATGCAAGTTTTTGATCTATGAAAATTCCAACAGTGATGAGCATAGGATCAGTTTGAGACTAATTTTGACTTTAAGAGATTATGCATGCAATCTATGGACTAGAATTGATGCAAATGACCGTGAAAGACTAGCTCTACTAACCTTTGACACCGAACTATCCTCAAACTCGGTTTAACCCTATAATCCAAACACCACTTTTACAACCGATTAGCTAATGATTACGCTTAAATTATTATCTAGCTTCTACTAACACCGAAACCGAATCACTCTAACCTAATAATGAGTTAAATGAGCATATCTAAACTAAAGCTAACGAAGAAATCAAGACAGATATAGATTATGCAAAAATACACTATTAATGAAAACAAGTAAAATACTCACAAGCAATCCAATTTTATTAGCTACTCATACGAACCATAACTATACTAAATGAAGCTATTCCAACCCAAATCAATCTCTGAACACCCAATTCCATTTCCAAGATGCTTGAACCAATATTCAACAAAGTTTGACTTTTGTTGACCAAATACCAAAGTTGCTTGAAACTGAATTGTAAGCTTACCAAAAGCTATAAAGAGCTTAAATAAACTTATTTGAACTTAAAAATAAGCTACTAAAAGCTTGGACATAAGAGTTTGAAACTGAATTTTGCAACAGTGAGCATGAAAACATGAAATGTTAATATAAACTTGAATTGATACTAGAAAATAGTTTTAATACACTGAAATAACTTAGTTTGATACAATTACACTTGAAATTACAACTGAGAAGCTATTTAAGACATAGGAATTTTAAGAACGACATACATTTTAAAATAAAACTAAGTACTCCCTTCCTAGCTTCTCTTTCTTCCTTTTATACACCAAAGCGCTTTCTCTCCTATCGAGCAATTCCCTTGCATTTGGGACCATTGGATGTCTTGAGAAGATATTGGCCGTTTGATCACTTTTGGCGCCAAAATGGATATCAACAGGGGAGGGTTGAGTGCAAGGAGAGGAAGCAATTAATGCATTTGGAGTTTGGTGAGGTGGAGTGATAAGGAGGTGAAGTATGAGAGTCGGAGGGATGGTTGTGCACAGTGTTTGCAGACATGGTGGTTGAAGGAAAAAGAAAGAGAGGAAACAAGTGGGCGGGGTGTGTTTGTTTGACCGGGTGTTGACGGGTTTAATATATGAAAGGGGTCAAGGTAGGGGTCACAAGTGGATATGGCGGGGGTCAGGCGTGTCCAAAGTGGTCAAGGTCCAAAAGGCTTGGTTATTAATACAAGGACTTGTTTTGCAATTTCGAAAGTACAAGGACCAATTACGCCAATTTATCAAAGTTGTTTCAAGGGACCAAAATGACAAGATTCAATAGTACAAGGACCAAAATGGACATTTTCAAACTTCAAGGACTATTTTGCCAATTTTGAAACTCAAAGGACTAAACTTGTAATTTCTCAAAACTTTTGACATTTTTCACCAAAGGACTAATTTTGACAACTTATGATTTTAAAGGACCTTTCTTGACTTCACTACAAGAAAAGTGGCTTTTAGGACCCCATAAGCGTCCACAACATAAAATGGTACTTTTAGGACCTTTCATTTAATAGGACCAAGGATGAAAGCGTTTCATGTAAGGCGGTTGTAATAGGTCCAAAGCGCCCTAACCCTTATGAAACCAATTTTATGGTCGTATTATATGTCTATGAACAACACAAATAGCGTCCTAATAAAACCATATTAGGACACTTTTACAATGTTTTAACATGTGATTACCTACTTTTAATCTTTTGAGACACATAAAACGTCCTTAAAAGTATTGTTAGGACGCTTATGATGTAACATCATAGCTATTTTAGCAACCAAGAAAAGGGTACTAATAACTCAAATAAGATTATGATACCAATTTTATGGTCGCATTTAGGTCTATAAACAACACAAATAACGTCCTAATAAAAACATATTAGGACACTTTTCCAATGTTCTAACATGTGGTAACCTACTTTTAATCTTTTGATACACATACAAGCGTCCTTTAATGTTAATTCTTAGGACGGTTATCATATACCATTATAGTTACTTTAACACCAAGAAAAGGGTCCTAATATCCCAAATACGATTATGAAACCAAATTTATGGTCGCATAATATGTCTATGAACAACCAAATAACGTCCTAATAACAACATATTAGGACACTTTTACAATGTTGTAAAACGTTGTTACCTAATTTTAATCTTTTGATACACATACAAGCGCATTTAAAAGATAATTGTTAGGACGCTTATCATATAACATTATAGCTATTTTAGCACCAAGAAAAGGGTTCTAATATCTCAAAGAAGATTATGAAACCAATTTTTGGTCGTATAAAATGTCTATTAACAACCTAAATAACGTCCTAATAACAACATATTAGGACACTTTTACAATGTTAAGTTAATTGTTAGGACGGTTAATAAGTTTAATAGGACAATTTCAAAGTCCGGACAAGTCATATGATAGGACGCTATTTTCACCATGCACACTCTATTATTACGATATGAATAAAACATCAACTAAATATTAAATGAATAAAACGAAATTGTATTTCAAATTAGCAATTGTCATAACAAAATCACTAAACATAAATAAGGTAGACAGAATCTAACATAAAGTCTGTTAACATTAAACAATAAATTAACGCAACAAGAAGCTTAGTCCGTGGTCATCATGCATCATCTCTCTCAATCCTCACGGACCACCTACAAATAAACACCCATGTATAAGCATTAAGCTCCATGTTAGTAAAATTATTGGTATCACAAGATTAACAAAGACATACCGAGATAAAGGGACAAGGCCATGCTATGGTTGCACCAACACGTCTTCAATTGTGGCAAATAACCCATAGGGTCTCACCAACACTTCATCTCTTTTGTTGGTACTTGAACGTTTACCTCACACCATCCTCGTCCAATCTCGTACCACCAACTATATCATTTGGGTTCAAGCTCCTCACCCATCCTTTTGCTACAGTCTCGGTTGAGTTTAGAATGCTTTTAAGGAAAACTTCATCCCGACCTAGATTTTAGTTTTCAACAAACATTTATCAATTTATAGTCAAGACACATGTATTAGGTTAAACAGATGTATCTGCGGTATGGAGGTGGGGTATACAAAGGAGGTCAAAATTGATCGATAATGTAATCTCGCAGTGTGAGTCGATGCCCGTGTGCAGGCAATGGTTAGCCCCGCAGCCACTTTGAACTATCACCTAAGCCGGAGAAAAATCATAAAAATAAGCTAACTGTGGGATTCAAAAGCTTAGATGGGGAATTTCAACATGTAAAAATCTCAAGACTTGAATCTCAACACAAAATTCACAAAAATTCTCCCAAGATCCGAGTTTCGACTAACATACCATTTTGACTTTTTGATTTTGAACTTAAACTTTGACTTTAATGAAACTTGTTTGATCCGTATGCACTAATTATGATTATTTAAGCTATGATAACACTAATTTAAGATACATGAACAAGATTTAGACCAAGTGGGTGAGATTTGATCCTCACATGTCCCAACAAAGGATGTGAGAGTGAAGGTAATTTGATTTTGACTTTCTAGTTCAAACATTGGTTTTATAGTTTTACTAGTTCTAATATCACCTAGAGGTCATAGTGTGCGAGATAAACAAGTGAAAAGGCAACTACCACAGTTGAAACAACACGTAACCAAACACCCTTAATAACCGAGTTAACAAATTTAAAAGGCAAATGAGCAATCTAAATCATAATCTTGATACATAAGCTTGTAGCCTAGGTTCATTAGCTATCAAAGATAAAATAAGCTATAACAACTAGAAAGGAACGATTTATAATAGAAACATACCCGTAAGCGTGGAGGTTCATTGGTTACAACAGAGAATCTTGTGATGTAAGAGGTGGAACAATGGAACTATCCGTCGACCCATTCTTCTCTCGATAACCGGGCTCGTAACTTTTCATTTTCACTAGTAAGTTCTCCATTTCTAGACTTCAATTCGTTGTTTTCTATGACATGCTAAACGACTTGGTATTACACCCCAAAAGCAAAGTAACGAACACCTAGACCATACATGCCCGCATCACCATTTCGATCTTTACCCATAATCGAGAAAAATATCATCCGGTCCAGATTATCAATCGAACCCTCGGCGATTATCACTAAGTTGTTTCATATCATCCCGCATTTTATATAAACATGAACAACATATAGTAAAAGCATGTATTACAAAAAAAGCATATTGTGTTTAACTTATGCTATTAATACACTTTTGCAAACACAAAAGCATATTACTTACAATCGCTTTTGCAAAGTGTCATCATTTTGGTATTTCCATCTTTGGAGAAGCATGCACTAAAAGATCCAATCGAGTTGGATCTCGTCCCAAATATGTCTCGTATGAATAAAAAGAAAATGAATATTAACAGTGGATATCCACAGGATACATTAACAATCCCACTTTCTCCATACACTTACCTTTAACTCTTCCCTTTGCGAGCATAACTTTTTACCGGTTCTTTGGATCATCTTCTTTTTGCCCGATTCGCCTTGTTTTTTCACTTAAACTCGCAGCAGGAAAGTAAAATATCATAATGGGAAATTAAGTAATGTTATTTAAAGTGGAAGAGTATTTCACACCTTAGTGTTTTCTGTATTCCAATACTTCACAAGCTTCTTCCATTGTTTATTTTGCACTTGCTTTGGCCTAGATCTTATTTGTTGCTTAACCGACAAAGACGGATCATGGTAGTGTTCCTTAACTCTTGCCTCCGTTCTTCACCTTCCGCCCAAATGATTGCAATATCCATTTTCTCCACTTCCGAATATCAAATTTTGTCTAAAAATGTAATAGCTCACATTAGAAAACAAATACTTTATTCATTAACATACAAATTTAACATTGTGTACCTTTAAGAGTTCAAGCAAAGCTTTTTTTTCAAGGCCAACTTTATTCCATGGTTTATAAATCGGACAATACTTTCCACTCCTTGAAAGTGTTCCCATGAAATGAGTCGATGACTACTTTTGTCGTTAATAGGTTGTCCGTGTTCATTAACTAAAATAGAATTCTATCCCTTTTCTTGGGCCCAAACTTTTGCCATACGTGTTGGTCCTCTCTTTCTTTTGCTTACAATCCGAACTACAAAAGTGAACATGATTTACAATAGATACGTATACATTTAAAATACTAAATAATTCGAAATGGAGGCAATATCTTAGCGTTGTATTTTGTCTTGTTTTAATTTAACTTTATTATATATTCTTCTTATATGACACAATATATGATATATGATTTTTAAAACGATGCAATCAAGTAGACCATGTTAACTGTTTCATTTCGAGCTTGTGTAACTACATGGTTTTCTTCATTTTCAGAATGCTCAGCTTGAATCTCTTCTCCGAGTAGATCATCGCCGTCATTTGTTAAATCATTCACATACTCCAAATCATGCTCATTCTCCAAATCATCCTCATTCTCCAAATCATCCATGTCTTTATCTACATCATCTTCTGAAGTAGCTTGTTGTTCAATATCTTCATTCATAGGTATGTCTTCGATATCATCATTTTCAACATCATAAAGGTCTTCATTGTTATCTATATTAAAATTAAAAAAAAAAAAAAAAAAAAAGAAAAAAAACAAGTAAGCCAAAACAGCTTAATCGAATATACACTTAATAGTAATTTAATATCATATATATAGTATTTGAAATTTATGTATAGTTACCATCGATCTCAAGTCACGCCCCGTGGTCATGATCGTTGTCAATTGCAACTAAGTTTCTCTCGATTGCGTTAATCTCCTCTGCTGATGTAATTTGGTTGATCATTTCTCTTTTGGACTTGGTCGGACTCTGCACCTACTACGTATTGCCTCCCCGTATCAATCTGTTGTCCCTTTTGCGATTGAGATTCAAGATGTTAGCCAACCGGAGACATTCGAGCACTCATTCGCTTTTTTTGCTAAATTTTATATCTAGTCATGGACCGTGGAGCAATGTATTTTCGATTCTGTTTCATGCAAGTAGAATTGTTAGAAAACAAACATAAAGAAAATATAGTAGCCAAATTTATTATTCGTACCTTTTTATTTGTTTGTGTAGCCGCTTCTTCCGGGTTATCTTCCTCAAGATTAAGATGGAAGTCCGAACCGACATATAATCTGCATCTTTCTCACCGGTATCCGTTGGTTTCTTTTTCTTTTCTTTCTTTTGTCACTCTCTACTAGACTTGTCAAAGACTTAGCAATATTTTTCACTCCCAAAGCTTGTAATCTCTGTTGGTTTTCTTGAATCCTTGTCCTTCCGGACATTTCATAATCATTCGTATTTTCGTGGTGATTTGGCGTTGCATCTGTTATTTTCCATAACGGTGCACAAAACAAATAAAATTATTATGAGATTGCAAAGAACAATAGTCGTTTGAGAACAACAAAACCGAAATCAAATCACTATCTGTTACATGTTACGAATGAAATACATTATCTACAAACAAAAAATAGACGCAAATCCTTCAGTTACATGTCACAGAATGAAATACATTAGCTAGAAACTGATATCAAATCACTATCACTATCACTACCCAAATCCTTTGACCCAACTTTACACATGTATACCAACATTCATTTAAATTAAACAGAGCAACTTAAATACAACTTGTACCACATCACAAATAAGCAGCACTTATGATCACATATGAGACTCATCACAAGAGGTCAACCAAACACATACCCGAACCAACCATTTCCCACACTAACACAATGTATAACAATGATAATACCAATAATAACAATAATAATAATAATAATAATAATAATAATAATAATAATAATAATAATAATAATAATAATAATAATAATAATAATAATAATAATAATAATAATAATAATAATAATAATAATAATAATAATAATAATAATAATAATAATAATAATAATAATAATAATAACAATAATAATAACAACAAGAGAGGTTTGCATTACATTGAGTCGATCTTCATTCAAAAGTGAAACCCACAATCCTTGTTTTGTTGCCCACATACAACCCTAAACCAAAATTGAGATTTTAACCGTCTCGTGAAAAACGATTTCCATTAATAAAATCGAATCAAATACTTGAATTCGAAAAGATATGCTTGATTTTCGCATACCAAAAGTTATTTATGAATCAATTTTTCCCAAAAATTTTAAGCGGGTTTATGTGAACGTGGGTGTGTAAGTTTTCCCCTAATTTTTAGATTATAATTAGATTTATAATTAAATTAACTAATAGTAGTATATAGTATATGAAATGTATTATATTATTGTATATATATAATATATAAGTATTTTATTGTATGTGAAACTAAAATGAAGTAGATTTGGCATTCGCTTTTCCGACTTCCCGGTCAAACAACATTATCAATGTGTTGAAGTAATCATTCTCTGTTGTATCTTATCGCCCAAATGGAGCGGCTCAGATAGTTCATTTGTTTTACGCGGCGTTATTTAAAATGTTGCTATTTTCTTACTGACGGATTTATCCTACGTGGTCTACGTTTGTTAAAGCGTATCCGCATCTAGTTGACCCGAAAGATAAAGTGAGATGTAGGACAGTAAACCACACTAGAGTCATATATGCCATTGGTGCATCAATGAGACGGACATGCATGGAACCCTATGAATAATGAAATGGCTCGGGTTTGAAACTGGGAGTCAGATATCATATCATAATCAGAGTGTCATATCAAAAGGTTCATATCCAATGTTGCAAATTAAAATCGCGAATCAGTAGTCGGGCGGTCGACCACCTTGTAGGTTGTAATCGGTCTGGGCGGGATGAATCGGTGATAGGGTATAATTTGATGTATAAGTAAATTAATTAATACTACCTAGTATACAGTATATGAAAAGTATTGTATTATTGTATATATATAATATATAGGTATAGGTATTTTATTGTATTTGAAACTAAAAAAGAACTAGAGTATTACCCGGTCGTTGCTCGGGTTATCAACTAAGGGCCCGTTTGGTAGGTGGGTGTTGCTTTGGATTCGGGATTGATTTGGTAAAACGTAAAGTTTATGAAATAATAACTTTGAAAAGCTAATATGAATAACTCTCAACGGATGCGGTCGCTCATTTATATCGTCAAGAGTTTTTACGTAAGTCGACTTCCCATGACGTCACATTCGGGATGCTTTGTAGCCTATATTCTACACATATTGAACGGAGGAATTGTCCTAGGCATTTGCGAGGCCAATATACGCGAGGTGATCATAAAGTGCCGACTATTATGATTGAATGTATTGCTTCGCATGAAGTCATAGATAGGACAAGAATCCAACACGAGCCCGTAAACATAACATATCATATCATATAATGATAATCCAAGAATCGAGATAATGATATAGGATGCATCCATACTCCCCCGCAGATAACATAGTGGCCAAACATATACTTGAGCTCATATGAAGATTCGTCATTAAGGTTCATCAAGGTCGACAACAGGCAATATCACTCGGTTCATATGACCCAAGTGTCTTTGTCGGGTTGTTCGGTTAGTTTGGTTTCATTCAATTTGAAAATAATAATCATGAATATTTTAAAATAATATTCAAATTATAACCATTTATAAAGATGGGCGTGATCTTTTTGAAATTCACGGGTTGAAAAGGTTAAACGGGTTTTTGGTTGACACAGTCAACCCTTTTTTGATACAAAAGTTGCCACATTAAGAAAAAAAGCTTAAACGGGTTAGATGGGTCGACCCAAACCCGACCCAATTAATTTATTCACAACCCGAACCTACCCTGATTAATAAACGGTTAGATGGGTCGACACAAATTAATTTTATTCACAACCCGAACCTACCCTGATTAATAAACGGTTAGATGGGTCGACCCAAACCCGACCCGAAATATATTTATACTCAACACCGAGTTACTAGTTCCTCTCTTGTTACAACTGCTTCAAACTGAAACTGAATTGGTTACACTTTGAGTCATCCCAATTAAAATAATAAGCATCAATATTATGGGAACGCGTAAGTTTTTCTCGACCTTTGATTTTCTGCAGTCTCTTCAGTTGTCATGATTACTTGTTTTAATTATTTCATTTCTCATTAATACTCTTAATTTTTTCAGTTCATGCATCTACCCTTTATATATATGTTGGTTTTATTTTTATTTTTTCGGTTCATCCATATACTTTTTCGGTTCATAACTTTTCACTATATACAACCCTAATTGAAAATGTCGCCACGCCATACTTGAAGGAACCGAAAGATCTTTGTGGTCCGAAAAGCTTCATGATTGTTTTATTTTTCTCAATATTAATGAGATACCTACGAATGAGGTCAACATGAGAAATGTTGCGGCCGTCAGAGACGACATGAGAATGCAAGTGGATAAGAGAACAGAACGAATGATGGAGGTGTTTTATTTGAATTCTGATGAAGAAATGGCAGATGTGGATGTTTATGATTCAATGCATGAAGTCCAGCTCATTGAGAGGCGCTTGGTTGAATCTCTTGATAAAATTGAAGAAGGAGACCATTGAGATTCTGGAGAAGTATGAAGAAGAATGAAGGTAGTTGTTGGGTCTTTTGTGGTTTTGTGTCGATGGTCTCATGTTGTTGGGTTATGTACTTATTTTGATGAAAACTTGTTATGTATTTATGTTGAAGGGATGGTTTGTGAACAATGGTTTGGTTTATGAACAATGGTTAATATTTTAATGGTATGTGCATATTTATGTTTAATGGCCGTTTGTTTTGTTATGTGTTTTGATGATAATCCGTATGTGCTTATGTTGCTTATGTTGATAATCTGTGATTGTTAGTTGTTATTGTTAAATATTGGTTGCTTTTGTTTATATGTGTTTAATTTAGCCTAGGCTACAAGCTTATGTATCAAGATTATGATTTAGATTGATCATTTGCCTTTTAAATTTGTTAACTCGCTTATTAAGGGTGTTTGGTTCGTGTTGTTTCAACTGTGGTAGTTGCCTTTTCACTTGTTTATCTCGCACACTATGACCTCTAGGTGATATTAGAACTAGTAAAACTATAAAACCAATGTTTGAACTAGAGAAAGTCAAAATCAAATTACCTTCACTCTCACATTCCACTGTTGGGACATGTGAGGATCAAATCTCACCCACTTGGTCTAAATCTTGTTCATGTATCTTAAATTAGTGTTATCATAGCTTAAATAATCATAATTAGTGCATACGGATCAAACAAGTTTCATTAAAGTCAAAGTTTAAGTTCAAAATCAAAAGTCAAAATGGTATGTTAGTGAAACTCGGATCTTGGGAGAATTTTTGTGAATTTTGTGTTGAGATTCAAGTCTTGAGATTTTTACATGTTGAAATTCCCATCTAAGCTTTTGAATCCCACAGTTAGCTTATTTTTATGATTTTTCTCCGGCTTAGGTGATAGTTCAAAGTGGCTGCAGGCTAACCATTGCCCTCGCACTGTGGCATCACCAAACCCCAACTTTCCATGTGCCTTAGCTTCTTCATTAGTGGCCACACGGTGAGCTTATTGGTTATTTTGGAATCCAATAAGCTCATCTATAAAGTTCGTGGCTTATTTCAAACTTTTGAGCTTATTAGATAGGTCTGCAGATAGCTTTTTGTTTGTCCAATTCCACCCATACACTGAGTGATCAGTGTTGACCACCCAAGTTCAAGCCCTCATCAAGTGCTTATCTGTGGGACCCAAACCTTTAGTTGTTAAGAATCAATGACAATAGTCCTGCTTTTATGTAAAATTAGTTGTTAACAACCTTTAGCTTAAGGGTGTTTGGCTCAAATGGGTCAAACGGGTCAATATGGCTTATCATCGCTAAGGGTGTTTGGCTCAAATGGGTCAAACGGGTCAATATGGCTTATCACTGTTTGGCTCAAATGCCCATATTAAGAGCTTAATATGATTTTGTTAATCCTTTGAATTTCCAATTAGGTGGAAAGTAATCACCCAAGATGATTTTGAGCTTAACTCATCTTCACGACTTGACATAGGTGATGATTTTGAGCTTCAAATGGTTATCATACGCAACAAAATAATACTCATTTAGATCTTGAAATGCTAGGAACAAGGCATTCTAGTCTATATTCTAATACAAGCTAATACTATCGAAACAATTGCAAAGTAGTAACAGAGTATGACTATCATAACATGCTATTAACTACTCATTCTCGCAACTTCAATTCCCATTTAGCTTCAACTTCTTTGATAACAACGTAAATGCATCCATTACTATCTCAAGAAACATCAACAACGTAAATGCATCCACACATATATCCCATAACAAGCATTTCATTAAACAAAAGGTCATTACATCAAACCTACATAACAAGCATTTCATTACACAATTTTTGACAACATAACAAAGAATAACGAAACACAAAACAACAACAATTTTCTTAAAAAAACCACACTAGACTTGCTTTCTTTCAACTCCAATTGCGCAGAAACATTTCCTTCTCCATAGTTTATTTTGAAACTCAATCTCCTTTCCAAATCTCTTATTTTTCCATACTTGTCTTCTTTCAAACGTTTTCCTTTT
Source organism: Chrysanthemum lavandulifolium (assembly GCA_022545495.1). Classification (NCBI taxonomy): domain Eukaryota; kingdom Viridiplantae; phylum Streptophyta; class Magnoliopsida; order Asterales; family Asteraceae; genus Chrysanthemum; species Chrysanthemum lavandulifolium. Next base: position 73,011,255 of record CM040238.1, read on the forward strand.
GAATCAAATTAAAACCTCTTGTTTGTAATAGTCATTAGGCAACTCAGATCTAGCCAAGAAATGTCTTACATTTTGAACCCTATATGGTACAAACAACAAACATCACTAATATCAACGCATCCAAGAAAACGCATTATAATACTCAACGCATCCAAGAAAACTTACATTATAATACTCAACGCATCCAAGAAAACGCCTTAAAGGGAAATCAATTGTCCAAGTCCGCTAATTACTTTTGCAATTTTGACTTTTAATTTCTAATTTTAGATATAAATTAGTTTATCTAGCTTTGAAGTAATAATTAGGCAATTAATTAAGAAATAGCTTAAAAATAAATTGTAAAAGTATTTCTAATTTTAAGATCCAAATCCACATCATTCCACCATCCAAAATTGCCAACAGAATCACCACCATCATCAAGACCGTGTAATACCTCATAAATGAAACCCTAATCGCTTTTTGCTAAATTTTATGAAACAACATATGTGGTTAATTGAATTAGGCTCCCTTTCTTTTGTTGAAATTATATGTGGTTTTCGTGGTTAATTGAATTAGGTTTAAGATGGATACGAGTTGGATGTCTTTACCTAGATTTACCATTGAATATAAAAAGGTCTTGACGACTTTCTTGATCATATATTCTATAATGAGGGTAAAATGGATGATTTCATGTCCATGTATTGATTGTGGTAATCGATATGGGTAGATCGGACGGAGGCTACAACACATCCGTTATGTGTCGGGTTTATGAAAGGTTATACAATTCCACCTTCGGGCCCAAATCAAGTGATGCTCCAATGTTGGATGTCAAGATGACATGCAAGGGTTGGTGAATGATGCCTTCCATCGGTTTGGTGATGACACACTAACCGATGACATGGGAACACAAACCGAAAGTATGAGTATGCCAAACCTAAAGGCGAAAAAATTTTATAAAGTGTTGGAGAGGCAAAGAAACCACTATATCCCGGGTGTAAGTTATCGTTCTTTCTTTTATCATTAGACTATTTCATGGTAAGTGTGTTGGGAAATGTAGTGATAATGGTTTCAAGAAGATGCTAGATACAATGAGGAAGCCTTCCCGATGCTTCTATACCAAAGTCATTGTATGAACTAAGGAAGATAATTCGAGAGTTAGGACTTAGTTATGATAAAATTGATGCATGTCCTAATGATTGTATGTCAGATCGAAAGAAAACATTAATAAAACAGAATGTGATATATGCCATACGTCAAGGTATAAAGCAAGTGAAGATGATTGTGCAGATGAGTCAACCACAATGATACACGTAAGAAGATTGGAGCAAAGGTGTTGCGTCATTTTCCGCTCTTACCACGATTGCAAATGTTATTTATGTCATCTAAAAAACCGCCTCCATGAGATGGCATGAAGAGAGTCGCACGAAAGATGGTTACTTGAGACATCCCGCAGATTCCCGGCATGGAAAGCATTTGATTTTAAGTATGATAAGTTTGCCAAAGAATCTCGTAATGTCGGGCTTGGTTTAGCGAGTGATGGGTTTAACCCTTTTGGAACAATGAGTGTTTCTCATAGTACATGGCTCGTTGTTTTGACGCCATATAATCTACCTCCTTGGATGTGCATGCGAAACCTTATTTCTTTCTAACGTTACTTATACCGGCCCATCCGCTCCGGGAATAATATAGATGTCTATATGGAACCGTTAGTTCTTGAGCTAAAGGAGTTGTGGGATCGTAAAGGAGTAGACACTTATGATGCATCAACAAAAGTAACTTTCGGATGCGTGCTTGTTTGTTATGGACGATCGGTGACTTTCCCGCTTATGCAAATTTATCCGGATGGAGCACCAAAGGTAAACTTGCATGTCCTAACCGCCATAAACATACAAAATCAACACGCTTGAGTCATGGCAAAAACAATGTTTTATGGGACATCGTCGATATTTGCCTCACCGATCATGCTTTTAGAAGAGATACAAACTCTTTTGATGGCATGAAGAACGAGACAGCAACCCCGTGGCTTAACAGACAAGAAGTACTTGATGAGTTAGATGGTTTTGAAGTTAAATTTGGAAAACTTGTGAAGAGCAACCAGATTTACCTTTTAATTGGAAGAAGAAAAGTATTTTTTGAGTTACCGATCGAAAGATAACTTGCTACGCCATAATCTAGATGTAATGCATATTGAGAAGAATGTTTGTGACAATGTCTTTGGAACGCTAATGAATCTAGATGGGAAGACCAAGGATCATATAAAAGCACGCCTAGATTTACAAGAAATGGGCATTAGACCGAACTTCATCCTATAGTTCAAGATAACAACAAAGTTTATTTGCCACCGCTTGTTTCTCAATGGATAAAAGAGAAAGATATTTTTGTCGTGTGCTTAAGAAGGTGAAAGTTCCGATGGTTATGCGACTAATATATCAAGATGCGTAGAGTTAAAACCTCCAAAACTATTTGGACTTAAAAGTCATGATTGCCATATTTTGATGCAGCAATTGCTTCCCATTGCCTTGCGAAATGTGTTGCCTAAGCACGTGCGCTAATTGTGATGAAGCTATGTCGTTACTATAAACAATTATGCATAAAGGTTCTTAATCCAAATGATTTGGTTCAAATGGAAACCGAGATTGGAAAAATACTTTGTGATTTAGAAAGGATTTTCCGCCATCATTCTTTGATGTCATGGTTCATCTTTCGGTTCATCTTGCTTCGAGGCCGATTAGGAGGATGGTTCATTACCGTTGGATGTATCCAATCGAGAGGTGCACATTACTATTATAGTAAATACCTTTATTAACAAATATTATTGAATCTAAAATTATTGGTTTTGATATCTCGTATTTAGCTACATTAAAATCTTACGTGCGAAACAGAATAACCCGGAGGGTTCCATTGCGAAGGATATCTAGTCAAGAGTGTGTGTCGTTTTGTTCATTGTACTTATCCGGTGATGTTGAGACCGTACATAATAAGACAAGTCGAAATAATGATGACGATGGTTATGAGGATGTTTTACCTATCTTTTCTATGGCGGGTCGACCGATTGGTGCTACAAAGGTAGAAATGATGGAACTTGACATTTTGGCTAAAGCACATTCATATGTGTTGTTCAATTGTAGTGAAGTTGATGAATTTCGAACGTAAGTAATTATATTAGTTGTGAGTTTCATAAATTATATTATACGATTAATAGTTGTCGTTGTTATCATCATTATCATCTCGTTAACACCGCAGTGAACATCCGGCGTTGGTTCATCATCAAAATCGGAGAAAACGTAAGCGTGACATTCAACGTTTACATAGTGAGACTTTTGAGTCGTGGTTTCAAGATCATGTAAGGCATATACACGGGTTTATTACTTTTGAAAATAATTATAATGACATAGCATTTTCGACCTACTAATAACAAAACAATTAACACATCTTGCCTTATTTCGTGTTGAGGAGCTACATGCTAGAGGGATCACGTAATCACGTAAAGTCTAAGGTGCTTGGCAAGTGGTCCATCCGAGTATGTGAAAAATATAAGGATTTATCATAAATGGTTTCCGATTTCACACAAAAGATGTAGAACATAATAGGAAAACACAGAATAGTGGGGTTAATCTTGAGGCCATGACAAACAAGCATTACTCGAAAAGTGCTACAGATAACAATCCTATCGCGGAGATGTAACTTACTACGGGTTTTGAATGATATAATTGAGTTGGAGTATGGTATTGACAAGAAAGTAGTTTTGTTCGATTGTGATTGGATTTTGAATGGTTCAAGGAAAAAGAAGATGACAACGGGTTTACTCTATTGAATTTTGAAGGATTGAAGGCTCATAACGAGCCTTTTATACTAGCTTCTCAAGCACATCAAGTATTTTACGTTGCGAGATAGTGTTGACAAAGGATGGCAAGTTGTGATCAAGACAACGCCCGACATGTTTATGACATGGATGAACAAACAAGTCTTGATGACGTGGAAACACATTTGCGGGGTGACTCATTTATGTGTCCTCAACATGACGAAACAATGGATATTGAATTGGTTAGAGGTGGTTTCGATGGAACCGTTGTGGACAACAATGACTTAGTTATTGCCGATGAAGAAGATCCAGTTGAAGAAGCTTAATGATTTCAATTAGCTAAATAATAATAGTCCCTGCTTTTATGTAAAATTAGTTGTTAAGAATCAATGACAATCCTCATTCTTGTATAACTCTTTCTTATACATTTCTTATTTGCTTGTATAACTCTTTCTTATACAACCAACCTTAAGGGTGTTTGGCTCAAATGGGTCAAACGGGTCAATATGGCTTATCATTGTTTGGCTCAAATGCCCATATTAAGAGCTTAATTTCGCTTATTCACCGTTGTTTCTCTTCTGCTTTTTGTTTCCTTTAGTAGCTTGTACCACCGACTAGAGAATTCGAGCTTAATTGGGATTCTAGATCTTATCTTGTTGCTTTAATTTGGTCCGCTAATCACCCCATTAGGACCGAGATGCCCCGCACTCGGTCATTTTTGTTTTTAATCAAGCCTAGTTTATTTTGTGAGTGCAATTACGGCTTAGTATAGTACAACAATAATGCACCAAATTAACCATTATCATTGATAGATAAGGACAATACAAAGACAGATAACCCATACATAACTTCCAAAATATTGAGACATATAACAATACAAAGACAGATAACACATTATCCCGATGGTTTTTGACTCAAATGTCTTCTTTTTATTGCATCCCAAGTAACATTGTTAGCAAGACCTAACACTTGTATCCTTTTACCAGAACTTGTTCAACTTGTTCAACATTTTGCCTTTTGACTTCTTGCCTTTTGACTTTTGGCTTCGACTTTGTTAATCCTTTGAATTTCCAATTAGGTGGAAAGTAATCACCCAAGATGATTTTGAGCTTAACTCATCTTCACGACTTGACATAGGTGATGATTTTGAGCTTCAAATGGTTATCATTTCGCAACCACATCCAAGAAAATGCCTTAAAGGGAAATCAATTGTCATGAAGTCGCCTAATTCTTGGTGTTCACAATGTGTTGGTGGTGGTGGCGATTACTTCTATTTGAGGAGGAAGACATTTTATGTTTTTATTTATTTAGGGTTTATAATTGGGGAAAAATAATAGGGAAGTATTATTATAATAAGGATTTAGTGGAAATCCTACATGGCATAAAACTAATGTTTAAATAAAACTTTTGTGAATAAGCGTTTCATAAACCGATCTTTACGACTCAAATATCAAGTGTCCTATTATGGTGTATCAAGTTTTGATACCCAAGTATCAAGTGTCATACTAACTAATGTTTAAATAAAACTTTTGTAAATAAGCGTTCTAAAAAGCGATGTTTTATGACTCAAATAAAGGAGTGTTCTATTATGGCGTAGGATAATAAAACCACAACAAATAAGCGTACTATAAAGGTTAATGTTAAAAGACACAGTTGTCAAGGGTCCCGTTAATTTTTGTTCAAATAAAACTTTTGCAATTAAGCGTTCTATAAAACCGAATAAGCGTTATAAAAGCGGATGTTTTACGACTCTAAAAGATGTGCCATATTGTGGTGTATCATAAACAAACCATTATGAATAAGCGTTATATAAAGGTTAACGTTATAAGACGCTATTGTCAAGGGTCCTATTCAATTTTCTTATAAAAAACGTTTGCGAATAAGTGTTCCATAAAACCGATGTTTTATGACTCAAATATCAAGTGTCTTATGATGGTGTATCAATCTATGGGACCCAAGTGTCAACTGTCATATTAAGTTATGTTTTAATAATACGCTTATGAATAAGCGTTTTAAATAATTAATGTTTTATGACTTATATATCAAGTGTCCTATTATGGTGTATTGTAATAAAACCATAATTAATATGCATCCTTTAAGGGTCCTATTAAGTTTTGTTATAATAAAACTTTTGCAAATAATCGTTTTAAAAAATGATGTTATAAAACCATTGTACATAAGCGTCCTATAAAGGTTAACGTTATAATACCCACGTGTCAAAGGTCCTATTAAATTTTGCTATAATAAAACTTTTTGTGAATAAGCGTTTTAACTAACTCGATGTCTTATGACTCAAAACTCAGTGTCCTATTATGGTTTATTATAATACAACCATAATGAATAAACGTCTTATAAAGGTAGTTTATTAGGATCCATATTTTAAGTGTCATATTAAGTTATATGATAATAGGACCCCAAATCATCGACCATCCTATTATATACCTTTTAGGACATCGCCTAAGTAGCAAATATTTAAAAGGACCCTAATCGCTCATATGTCCTATTAAACAGCTTTTTAGGACTCCATTATCATACCGTCCCACACAAAGGGTCCTAAAAGCCACTTTTGTTGTAGTTACACTATGAAGTCGATGAGCTTGCAATGCAATATATCCTTTTAGGATTACCAAACCCAATTCTTCAAGTGTTGATGCTCAAAAGACGCAAAGGCAATGTGGGAACATATTCATCTTCTTATGGAAGGATCTCGCACTCAATCGGGAGGATATGGAATCCAAAATTTACTTGGCTTATGAACACTTCATGATTGAACTCGAGAGACACTAGAGTCTTATCATCATCGATTCTCGAGACATCATAAATGATTTGGATAAACACAACATCATCATGCCAAGAATTGCGATTAATACTAAGTTCCCGAGTAGTCTTGGTCCTGAATGGGAGAAGTATGTCATTTTCTCCGTCAAGCAAAGAACATGCATCATTCTACATACGGATTGTTGTACGATTACTTGAAGCCTCATCAAAGGAAGTTGATAAGGATAGGATTCTCCGTGCTCAAATTGCTTCATCTTCACATCCGAAAATCAACAACTTGCCTTGTATGCTCAAAACAGTTATCCTCCTCAACCAAGAACTCAACCAATCGCCACTATCACACCACATGATCAATCACAACAATCTCAACAAACTCAATTGGTTCCTTACAACAACAACAATGATCAAGCACTTTATAGTCAAGCTAATGAGGAATCCGATCCGTCAAGTATTGCAACAAGGATTTGTTATGATTGCTAATGCTTTTGGCCGTTATACAAACAAATCCAACAATCACATTCGTTCCTCATCAAACACAAGGAATCAGTTGTTGTGAACAATGGACGAGCTAAAGTTCGAATCGTGGTTATGGTCGTCGGATGGGCGGTGGGCAAGGGTTTAATGTTGTGGGTAGAAATAAAAGCAGAGCTCAAGTGGTGGAACAGGAAATGCTCAAGATGGGTTGAATGGTCTTCGATGCTACAACCGCAATGACAAGGACACTGGCTAATGCATGCCCAAAGCCGAGGACTAGGGGTAGTGCTTATCACAAGGAGGCTTTACTTTTGGCTCTTAAGGATGAAGTTGGTGGAACTCTCACGGATAAAGAACAGAGCTTTATGGTAGATGCGCACTCGATGATGATATGGAGGACTTGCGTGCCAATGCATTTATTATGTTGATGGCTAATATGCATGAGTTACACATGAGTAACACCGCCCAAATGTATGACATCGATGGCTTGTCTCGGTGCCCAACAAACCATATTTATCTACGATCTAATATCTCCGCCAACATCTAAATCCGGCAAGGCTCGAATGTTCAAAATGAGTCGTCCACATCTCATTCGGACGATTCAACTAGACCCGTAGTTACATTTGACGATCAAGATGACCTTATGGTTTCCTTTGATAATCAAATTGACTTCGTGGTTATACTTGAGGATCTAAATAATGATCATGTTGTGACTCACGTTGAACACACCGAACTTTTGCCTCGTCCGGATGTTGATCGTGGCTTAAAACCAACAATCCATAGTAGAAGAATGTCGCAAGATAAATCGGGACTTAAAAAGTAAAATGCATCATTAACCAAGGATTTTGAATGTTTACAAATGCAACTCAACTTTTTCAAAACTCAAGAAAACGTGAAAAAGGTTTTGAAGCCGCTTTGCTAAATCTCATCAAAACGAAAATATTTAGAGTGACGGATCGTGATCTAGCCGCTTCAAGAATGCTTTGTTGTCGAAATAGAACAACGAAACATGAACATAAAAATCAAATTAACGCCTCACCTTGGAAAATCAAAAGCTAAGGTCGAGTTGTTAACTTGTCAAAACAATTCTCGCATACAAAAAGCATTCAACGAAACGAATAGATGATCATCTTGAAGAAATTATCGCTTGCAAAACAAACTTAAAGAGTTTAAAATGTCGTTTACAAACATGGTGAGTCATCATGACTATTCAAAAGTTTACTTTAAAACCCAATCCAAATGGATATGGACCGAATCTCATTGATTACAAACCTAAGCTTTCAACCAAAGCATTCAAACCAAATCTCGAAGTTTCCAAAGCGTAATATAAAATTGATAATTCTGTTATGAGTGTTGTTGAATATCATCGTCAAGAGGAATTAGATGCGAGAAGACGAGAGTCGATCAAAATTAGAAACTGTTGTTTACAATAAACCTTTAACTATTCAAAACCGGTCACTTTCACACACCAACGGATTCTTCTAACACACCAAGGATTATCATAAAACGTCTCGAGTCTTCTAATGTTAATCCCCAACCGATTATGCACAAATTTATGGTCCTTTACCTTCCATCGTTGAAGTAATTCAAAACCCGAAAATCACAAAATTCTTAGATATTTTGACCTTTTCATGGTCGACCTCAAACTTTTACAAGATGAGATAGAATATCATTCGAAATCAAAGTTCAACACTTTCAATCGCCTCTGGCGCGAGAACAAAGAGACATTTTTCGAAAAATCTTTTACCAAATGTTAAAATTTGAAACATTGTGCATTGTCTTGGGAACGGGACTTTCATAAGGAACTTGGATTGATGAAGGTCGTTTTCGAGAAAACGAAACATCTATTTCTAATACTAAACGTAAAAGAAAATGTTGAGAAAAGATGTTGATCGACTCTTGAAAGATGTTATATGTGTTGATATCCATAATGTTGTGTTATTCAATTCTTTGCCACATGCATCCGATTATATCTCTGACATCTTGTTGATAATGTTGTAACTGTTGAGAATACTGATAATGTGCTTCAGATCGAGTCTTTAAAAGTTGAAAACGAACGTCTCTTAAACGAGCTTTCAAATGCAAAACGTCGTCTTCAATGGTGTCAAAATCGTGAACTTGCTTTGCAAAACAAAATCCACCAGTTGCAATCAAACAATTTTAATCCAAAATTTGAGCAACTGGATGATCAAAACGTGTCTTTGAAAAGTCAAATCTCAAAATATGAACAAGAACTTGTAAAAGTTAAACAGGAATATGGTGTCATATTTGATTTACTCAATAAGACTCATCATGAAGCATCAAACGAACTTGATCACTATCTTGCACACACTAGAGAAGTAATGAATTTTCTTTGGTAATATTCGCTCGAAAATCAAGATTTGATTCACACTATCTTTAAGTTAAGAGAAATGTTAGGAAAGTATGAACAACTTCCGCCAACCATCATTAAGAGAATAGCACCGTAACACTTAGTAAACGTGAACCCGAATGCCGATCGCCAAAACACAAGTTGCTAACGTGCTTCCTTCTAGTGAAACAGAATAGTTGCCTCTTTTCCAAATGTCCGCACTTCACAAACCTAGGAGCACTACATCAAGAATAGGAAGTTGCGACCTAAGAAAAGATCAATAAGGAATGCTAAAGTAGAAGAACACCCTAGGACTATGAATAAGACTCACGTTGCTTCCACTATAGATATTGCGTCTAGCAAATGTAATAGAAATAGTGATGTAACGAATGCTAAACCTTTAAGTACTCTTGATATTCGATCGATGCACCTTGTGTTATTTGTCGTAAAAGTATGAATTCGATTATCATGACAAATGTGTTGCTAAAGCTATCATCTCGCTTACGGAATCCTAAGAATCGGAATACCTCTAGGCCCACTAATCTTTCTAAGTTTGTGCTTGGTAAACCGCCTCTTTATATTCTAGGAACGCATTCTTTGTCCTCGTAGCTCAGTTTCACCTCCTAAGAATGTAGTACCACCTAGTGCATTCACTAAGACTAAAGCAAATACTAGTTGGAGATGGCGTAAATGGATATATAACACACTAGGATTTAAATGGATGCCTAAAGTTATTGATGTGTGTATGTCTACTATAATCGCTCAGAACCCTCTAACATTTCGGGTTCCACATCTACTTCTATTCCATCCGTGTCATCTGTGTAATGCGGTGATACGGATCATTCTCCGGATTGTTGATAGCGGATGTTCCCGACACATGACAGCAATCTTAAAGCGTAATCAAACTTTATTGCAAAGTTCATTGGCACCGTCGATTCGGAATGATCACTTGCAGCTATCATGGGCTACGGAGACTATATCAATGGGAACATCGAAATTAGCGTGGTTTATTATGTGGAAGGCCTCGGTCACAATCTATTTTCGTGAGGTTAGTTACGTGATGGAGATTTGGAGGTTGCTTTCAGGAGAAATCTTGTTTCATTCGTGATCTACAAGGAAACGACCTTATGTTTGGCTCGCGTAATTCAAGTCTTTACACTATCTCTATGCAAGACATGGTTGCTTCATCTCCTATCCGCTTACTTTCAAAGGCAACATCAACAAAATCCTCGGCTATGGCACCGCTGTCTCTCACATTTAAACTTTCAAACTATAACCAATCTTGCTCGACACAAACTAGTTGAAGGTCTACCAAGATTCCGGTATTCTAAAGATCACCTTTGCTCATCCACGTGAACAAGGAAAAGCACTCGTGCTCATTTTCCTTCAAAGGTGGAACACAACTCTCAAAGATGTGCTTCATCTTCTTCACATGGATTTGTGTGGCCCGATACGCGTGCAAACGATCAATGGCAAACGCTACATCTTAGTAATTGTTGATGACTATTCACGATGGACTTGGGTCTACTTTCTTCAAGAAAAGACCAAGCTCCACAAATGATCATCACCTTTCACGAAAATTCAAGTTCGCTCGAACACCGTCCGTCAAATCGAATGCACAAAGGAACCGAATTTGTTAACCAAACTCTTCGAGAATTTTATGAGAAAGTGGGAATTGAGCATCGACATCTATTACACGCATACCGTAACAAAACGGAGTTGTTGAAAGACGAAACCGAACGTTAGTAGAAGCTGCAAGAACAATGTTAATCAATGCTAAACTTCTAGATTACTTATGGGCAAAAGCTGTATCAATTGCATGCTATACTCAAAATCGTTCAATGATTACTAAACGCCACAACAAAACACCTTTTGAGCTTCTCCATAACCATAAACCGAATCTCAAACACTTTCATGTATTTAGATCCTTTGATATCCGAATAATGATCGTGATGATTTTGGAAAGCTCAAAGCCAAAGTCGACATTGGAGTCTTTATTGGATATTGTGAGAATTCTAAAGGTTACCGGATCCGAATCGTTGTACAAAGCGAGGTTATGGAAACGATTCATGCTCATTTTGATGAACTTACGAAAATGGCTTCGAGCATAATGACTTGGAACCCGGTCACAACCGCTTAAACTTCCCTCAAACCTCATCATCACCGAACAAAGCCCCACTCACACCACAACAAATGGAAAGGTTATTTGCTCACTGCTCGGTGGCGATATTGATGAACGTGCTCGGTGTATCCATTGTTTTACCGCTCAACCCGATACTACTCTTATACCGATACACTGCTACAACAACTCATTGTTAAAGCACAACATTGACTCCACCACAACAGTTGAACAAACCGCTTCCAACAATGATGAACCGGTGATGATGTTCTTAATGAAGTACCCCACCTCCGATTTTGATCCAAATCGTTCTTTAACCCGCTTGCTAATGAAAGCTGCACGATGTCGCGGAATCATCAACAAACCATTTGAATCCTCGAATCGCACAATGTATACCAACATCAACCCTCTACACATCGATGGACAAAATACCATCCTCTCGAAAATATTATTGGCAACCCGAATCAACCAATCGTTACAAGACAACGTCTTCACACAGATGGTGAACATTGCATTTATGCTCTCACCGTCTCGCCATCGAGCCTAAAAACATTAAAGACGCAATGACAAAAGACAATCGGATTGAATCCATGCAGAAGAACTCAACCAATTCAAACGTCTTAAAGTATGGGAGCGGTTGAAAGACCAACAAGGGTCTACGTCATTGGTCTTAAATGGATTTGGAAGAACAAATTGATGTCAAGGAACGTAATCGTAAACAAGTCACGTCGGTAGCTAAGGGTTATAGGCAGGAGGAGGTACCGATTTTGAAGAATCATTTGCTCAGTTGCTCGCCTTGAGGTCGTTCGGATATTTTCGCGTTCATGCTCATATGAATATGACGATCTTTCGATGGATGTCAAAACTGCGTTTCTAAATGGACAACCGAAAGAAACGGTTTATGTCGACCAACCGAAGGATTCGTTGATCCCGAGTTCCCGAACCATGTTTACAAACCGAACAAAGCTCGGATGGTCTCAAACAAGCTCCTCGGGCATGGTACGATAAGCTATCATCTTTCCTAATTGCTAATAATTTCACCAAAGGTTCGGTCGACCCTACTCTTTTTATACAATATCACGGGCACATATCTTAATTGTTCAAATTTACATGGATGACATCATTTTGGGTCTACATAAAAAGTACTCAATCGCTTTTGCAAAACTAATGAGGAAAATTTTGAAATGTCCATGATGGGTGAACTTACGCTCTTTCTAAGACCGCAAGTTCATCAATCACTCCGTGGTATTTTCTTGAGTCATCCAAATATGCCCTTGAATTGTTAAACAAATTTGGAATGAAAACACATGACACTTATGCCACACCAATGGCTCATACCAAGAAGCTAGACGATTTACATGGGAAATTTGTCGACCGACAAAATACCAAAGTATTATTGGGTCTCTCAAGTATCTAACAACCAGCGGACGACATTGTCTTTGCCGTTTATCTCTGCTCCCGTTATCGATCGAGACCAATCGAAACCCACCTCTCGAGGCTAAAAGAATCCTCCGATACATCAAGGGAACCATTAACTTGGGGATCCGGTATCCGAAGGATTATGGTTTTGAACTAATCGCCGATCTTCGATCACGCAGATGTTTAGATTCACGAAAAAGTACTTCAGAGCACTACAATTTCTTGGTGATAAACCGGTGTCCCGGCAATCGAAGAAGCGAGGATTGTACATATTGTCATCAACCGAGGCGAGTAATATGTAGCCATGTCGTGTTGTGCTCAAGTCATCCGGATGAGAACACAACTCAAAGACTATGGTTACGTATTTGACAAAATCCGATGTATTGCGACAATCGAGTGCCATTGCGATCTCGTGCAACTCGATTCAAGACTCAAATCAAAGCACATCGATCTTCGCTATCATTTCATCAAGGACCATATGGAACAGGTATAGTTGAATTATACTTGGGTACATAATACCAATTGGCGATCTACTCACCAAAGCCTTGCCTCCCCGCTAGGTTTAATGAGTTGGTCCACCGGATTGGTATGCGGTGTTTGACTCAAGAGGAATTGGATGAACTCTTAAAGCAGGTCTTAAAACCATCAAACACCAATGTTGGGATATGAAAGTGTGAAGATATCAAAGCATCAAGATATGAAAGTCTCGTAGTTTGCAAAAAATCTTGGAAAAGTCAAATAGTCAAAGTAATCGCTAAATACAAAGTCAAAGTCTTGCAAGATAAAGTCAAAATCTTGCTAGACGTAAGATACATTATATTAGTTTATGGAAAGTATTGTATTCCATGTTTAGATTACTTGTCGTATAAGGTTATCAATTGTAAACCGACTAGGATATCCTTGAGTCTATAAAAGGACTCCTAGATTGGCATTAGAGGTACGATTTTAAAAAGAGTTTTAGAGTTTACGAATTAAGAGTTTAGAGAAAAGTTCGAATATCTTAGAGTTGTATTAGAGTATCTCGCATAATAAAGCGATTTAGAGTTTTATTAATAAAGTTTCTTTTAGCTTTGTTAAGTAAATTCCGCGACTTAATAAAGATTGCTCGGTGTTTCTTTGTTAATAACTTAGGATTTATCCGAGGTTATTAAACCTTAACAAGCTAGTTAAGTTAGTTTGATTAAAGTATATCGATCCAACAAGTGGTATCGAGCTTGTGTGGAAACTCCGACTAGGAAGAAACCCTACAATTTTCAAGATGTCGATCAAGATGTTCCACCACCCTCAATCACCTCACTCGTAATTCCGGTCATTAAGAAGGAGAATATGATCTCGGTGCATGAAGATGAGGCAAGATATTGCCATTACTGCACCATGCTTTGTGGAATGTAATTGTCAATGGGAATGAAGTTGTTCGAGAACTGCTCAAGTTCTGGACAACCTTTGGCACCAAAAGCGCTTTACCACAAGCAACCCTAAGGAATCAAGAGAAGGCTCTTAACATTCTCTCAGTATGCCATTCCGATGGTCATCTTCTCAAATTTCACGATGCTAAAGATGCTAAGCGACTCTGAATTTGCTCTCAAGACCGATTTGGAGGAATGAAGCCTCTAAAAGATGCACGAAACTTCTTTGAAACAAAGTTTGAAACATTCACATGAGGAGAGAGAGAGTCTTGATGTCGCATATGATAGGTTTCGAATCTCCTCAACATGTTGGAGTTATACAAGGCGTAAGTATCAGTTGAGGATGCTAATTTGAAGTTTCTATGAGTTTGCCATCTACATGGCATGTGATTGCTACTATGATCGAGAGGACAACAAGGACTGGAGGTTATGGACTTTGATGATCTTTATCATCAATTGAAGGTGTATGAACATGAGATGAGTGGTCAACCAAATTCTAAATCTCAAGATTGCTTTTCTATCATCGAAAGAAGAGCGATTTCAAAAGTATCGCTTCTCCTCAAAGTCTTGTTTCTCAAAGTCTCTGTTTACAATCCCTCATCATATACTCAGCAGCCCCACCATCAACCACTTTGAACTCGGATGAAGTTGTGTGCTCCTTCTTTGCACAACAAGCAAGCTTACACCGTCACTTATGAAGAGGATCTAGCACAAATTGAAGAAGATGCACTTGAGGAAATTGATATCGGTGGCAAGTTGCTTTGATCAACGCAAGAATCAAAAAGTACATGAAGAAGACAGTAAAAATATTGATTTCAAACCAAAACAAGGAATAACTTTTGACAAATCTAAAATTGAATGCTTCAATTGTCAAAAGACCGGTCACTTTGCAAGGAGTGCGGGTTTGCTAAGTATCAAGCAAGCAGAACATCCGAGAAGCCTAAACTTGAGCTCAAGGAGATTCCAATAATCGAAACCAAGGCTTTGGTTGCTCAAGAGAATTTATCGAGGTTGACCGAGTGAAGAGTTTGATGATGAACCGGTGACTTCTTGTATGGTAGCGATGGAAGATGCAGTTGAAGACACGGTGGAAGCATTGACCGGAGCACCGCTTTTGATGAAGAATCAACATCTTTGCTTTGAATCGATGATGGCTTTGAGGATTTGATTGGAGCAAAGAAAGTGAAGATGATCCTGTTCTTCTTGCTATGGTGGCTACTTCACCAACTCGCCTCCTATCTCGAGGTATGCTCAAACTGTTATGAATTCTATCAAAATTGCTTAACAGTTATGTGATTGAAAGAGATAATTGTATTAGGGCTAGGTGCGAGGTAGCAGGTTATCAAATCACTTTAGAGTCTATAGAAGCTAAAATCATAACACATGAAAATAATGAAATGGCTTGGTGAAAAATATGAACAACAGGATTATCGGTTGAAACTTAGTGAATGGAAACTAAAGCGTAAAATTCTTTGAAATTGAGAAATTAACTAAGGAAAGAGATGATTTGGTAGCTAAGTTTGATGCTTGGAAAGAATCGCTGTCCCATGTTCGCTTATGTTGAAAAAAGAGAAGGGCTTACATTAGAACAGCTTAGGATTTGGAATGGACTTTAGTAATCAGAGAAGAAAATCAACCTAGTGATCGGGATGATGGTGATTTTGAGGATATAACTACTAGTGATGATCACTCATTAACTATTTAGATTCATCTAGTAATGAAGGCTCGATGAAGTGAACCACCTCCTAAGAAAGACAATGGTTATCATGATGTTCCTCATCCCATTAGTCATCACCCTCTAGGCCCGATGTTTCTCGTTATGGAGTAGATAGTCTAGAGTTCGTGAATAAGCTAATTGCTAAATCTAGAACCGAGAAACCCAAAGAAACTGTTGAAAACAATGTTCAAAATCCAAGGTACCTTTAAATCAAAGTATTGCTCAACAAGCGATACATTCGCAAAACCTTTTCAAAACAAGATCGCTAAACCTTTTTGGGATAATTTTGGTCAAAACAAATTTTATCGGTCCTCAAGAAGGCAAAACAATTTTGGGCATAGACATAGAAGAAATCACTTTGGTCATATGGGTCAAAACTATGTTTTGTGTGCTATAGTCCTACTCACTTAATCAAAGATTGTGACAGACACTCGTAATATCTAAGCAAGTTTCCAAGAAATAAGTCTAACAATCGAGACCTAGAGAGCACAAACCAGTTTGGACTAATTCTAATAGGGTTAATCACGAAACTTCACACCGGACCATAGATACCCACATCGTAGAAGAACTTCAAGATCTCACAAGATTTCCAAAGTCTTGCTTTCGTAGAGACAATCTTGAAAACCATACTTGGGATAGAAATTCTAGGAGATCTCATTATCAACCTAGAAGTTATCATAGTTCATATAGGGATCTAGATCACAAGAACCTCCTGTTAAAACCGAATGGGTTAAAAGGAAAGAAGCTGGCAGGAGACATACGAGACGCTCAACAAAAAGTGAATCGATATTTTTGTGTCAAGAGAAAAGGCTAATAATAACTGGTGAAAGAAATTTATGTTGAAAAATCGAGAGAGTTTTGAAAATCAACATGCTAAACATCAAAAGATAATTTTGGATCATAATCGAGAGATAGTGAGAATTACATACTCAAAGAATTTGAGTTTGTGACTTCTCGAGGAACACAAGTCAGAATGGCTTGGGTTCCTAAAAGTTTCTAACTCTTTTCTTTATGTGCGTGGCAACCCGTAAGAGGAGCTTAAAGATCATCTTATTGTGGATAGTGGTTGCTCGGAAGTATGACAGTGATAAAGAGATCCCGTCGATTTTAGAAGTATTAGTGGAGGAAAAGTTGCATTTGGGAATGATCCCAATGGAGGAAGGATTACAGGAAAGGAACAATTAAAGCCGGGAGAATTGATTTTGAGAATGTCGATATGTGAAGGAGTCAAGTTCAACTTGTTGTCGGTCTCTCGATTTGTGATAAAAGCATCCTGTGTTATTCATCGACACGAATGTCTTATCCTTTCTTCCGACTTCAAACACGTTGATGATGACTTGGTAGTACTTAGAGTACCAAGGACAAATGATGTGTATAGTTTAGACATGAAAAGTCTACATTCTTATGGAAGAGCCACATGTTTGGTGGCTAAAGCAACCTCTGAAGAGGCACATCAATGGCATGTAAGATTAGGCCATGTGAATTTCAAGAACATCAACAAATTGGTCAAAGGAAATTTAGTTAGAGGTTTACCTTCAAAGACTTACTGTGAATGATCAATCATGTTTGGCATGCAAGAAGGGTAACAACACAAAGCTTCCTCGCAAGAAGCTTGATGAAAGAAATATCGAGAACCATTGGAGCTATTACACATGGATTTATTTGGACACATCTCGTGGCAAGTTTAAATAAGAAGAAATCTTTGCTTGGTTGTTACCGATGATTGTAGTAGATTCATTGGGTTTTCTTTTTGGGCTTTAAGGATGATACCTTTGATGCTATTCAAACTCTTATAATAGCACTAGAAAACCAATTAAGACTCAAGGTTAGAGGTATTAGATGTGACAATGGAGCGAATTCAAGAACAAACCTATGGATGACTTTTGTGCAAATAAAGGCATAAAAGGGAGTTTAGTATTGCTAGAACACCACAAAATGGTGTTGCGAGAGAGGAAAAATAGAACCTTGATTGAAGTCGCAAGGACCATGTTAGGCGATTCTCATCTCCTATTCAATTTTGGGCGTGTCGTAAGCATCGCATGTTATGTACTCAACAGGTTTCTGACACAAAACCACAGATGAAGACACCATATGAACTGCTGATGGGCAATAAACCCAACATTCGTTTTATGAAGCCTTTTGGATGCCCTCTTACTATTTTGAACACTATTGATAATTTGGGGAAGTTTGATGGCAAGTCTGAAGAAGGTTACTTATTGGGATATTGTACTAACAGTAAAGGCTTTAGAGTCTACAACAGAGTTACTAAGAAGATTCAAGATTGTCTTCATGTTGAGTTTTTAGAGGATCAAGACAATGAGAAAGGGAAGGGTCCTGATTGGATGTTTGATCTTGAGATTTTATCTCCTTCAATGAATTATGTACCTGTTAGAGAAGAAAATCAACCTTGCATAATGAA
The DNA here is from genome assembly GCA_022545495.1 of Chrysanthemum lavandulifolium. Classification (NCBI taxonomy): domain Eukaryota; kingdom Viridiplantae; phylum Streptophyta; class Magnoliopsida; order Asterales; family Asteraceae; genus Chrysanthemum; species Chrysanthemum lavandulifolium. Next base: position 73,029,718 of record CM040238.1, read on the forward strand.
GAAGATATTCAAGATATGTTGTTCATGATGTTCATCTTAGACCGATGCTATTCCCGATAAAATCCTATGAGTCCAAAACAAAGTCTTGATGTTCCTAAGCAAAGTCTTGATTCGCCAAAACAAAGCATTGTTGCTCCACAATCCTCATTATCTCACGAGGATCAATCTATTCAAGAGGAACTTAATCGATGCTTCTTCAAGATGTATTAGCACATTCTTACATCGATGAACAAAGGAGAGCTTATGAAGAGGCAAAGAAGAAGAACAAGATCAGCAGAGTTCTCTTCCAAAGACTTTGGACAAGATTTTCAACCAAAGTCTTGATGCACCTGTGATGACTTTCGATGATTTGGATGATCCTACCATGCAGGCTAGAAGAAAGCGATGATGAGCTTGAAGATGAAGGTATTTTCACAAATTCCAATGAAGGTGCTGATTATACTAACTTAGATGATACATATGAAGTTCCAGGTCTCAATCTTACGAATTCATAAGAATCATCCAACAGATCAAATCATTGGTCCTTCTACTTACGGAGTAATGACAAGACACAAAGCTAAGGGTTTCACAAAACCTCATAATGCTTTACTTAGCTTTGTGTATAAACAAAACAAGCTAAATCATAAGGATCATCAAACCGCTTATTCAATTGCTTCATCTCTCAAGAGGAACCCAAGAACATTGCTCAAGCTTTGACTAAAGAGAGCTGGGTTGAAGCTATGCAGAAGAACTTCTTCAATTTAAACTTCAAGAGGTTTGGGTTTTATGTGATCTTCCGGATGGGAAGAAAGTTATTGGAACCAGATGGGTTTTAGAGTCAAAAGAGATGAAAGAGGTAATGTTATCAAGAACAAGGCAAGGTTAGTTGCTCGTGGTTATAGACAGGAAGAAGGGTAGATTATGATGAGGTATTTGCTCTGTGGCAAGGATTGAAGCTATTAGAATCTTTCTTGCTTTTGCTTCTTATATGGGTTTTCGTGTATATCGATGGATGTCAAGAGTGCCTTCAGATGGCACTATTACGTAAGAGGTGTATGTGAAACAACCTCCGTGTTTTGAAGATCCTAAGCATCCAAACAAAGTCTATAAGGTGGTTAAGGCTTTATATGGTCTTCATCGTGCACCTAGAGCTTGGTATGAGAGGCTCTCTACATTCTTATTACAACATGGATACGTAAGGGAGCTATAGACAAGACTTTGTTTATCAAGAGAAACAAGAAGGATATCATGTTAGTACAAGTGTATGTTGATGATATTATCTTGGGGCTACCAAACAGTCTATGGTTAAGGAGTTTGAGCGGTGATGCGAAGGAATTTCAAATGAGTTCAATGGGAGAGTTAACATTCTTTTTAGGACTTGAGTTAAGCGGTCCAAGGAAGGAATTTTTATTAGCCAAGACAAGTATGTTCTTGATATACTTAAGAAGTTTAATTTGATGATATGAAGGTTGTTATTACACCTATTAAATCTATCAATTCATTGGGAAAAGATGAAGATGGATGACTGTTGAAGTCAAGTTATACAGATCTATGATTGGCTCTCTTATGTATCTTATCGCATCAAGGCCCGATATCATGTTTGCGGCTTGTTTATGTGCAAGATATCGTGTCTCACCAAAGATTTCTCACCGAATCTTGTCAAGAGAATATTCATTATTTGAAACAACAACCTAAGTTGGGGTTGTGGTATCCTAAAGAGTCACCTTTTCACTTAGAAGCTTTTGAGACGGTGACTATCGGGGAGATAACTATGATAGAAGATCCACAACCGGTGGATGCCAATATCTTGGAAGAAGGTTAGTTTCATGGCAATGCAAGAAGCAGACAATTGCAACAACATCATCTATCAAGTCGAATATGTAGTCACGCAAGTTGTTGTGGTCAAGTTTTATGGATGCGTAATCAACTATTGGATTATGGGTTCAACTTTAAGAATACTCCTATCAATATTGATAATGAGAGTACTATTTGTATTGTGAAGAATCTCTGTATCATTCCAAGACAAAGCATATTCGTGATTCGCATCACTTTATTAGAGGCATTATGAGCATAGGCTTATTAATGTGGTTAAAGTTCACACGGATGACAATGTAGTCGATCTACTCACCAAAGGTTTTGATGTGTCACGATTCAATCACTTGGTCGTGAGCATTGGAATGATTAACTACTAAGCTATGTTTAAGGGAAGGACTATAAAGTGTCGATATAGTCCTATGTATTGCTCGAGGGAGGATGTTAGTTTATACTTAGTTTTTATGAAGGCATTTGGCAAAGTCTTGTTTTCTGAAAGTAACGCTGGTAAAGTAATCGCTTGGGAAAGCATCGCTTATGTGGAAAGTCTCGTTTGTCGATTAAAGCATCGTTCCAACGGTAATATTGAAGGGTAATTGGAAATAACGGTAACTTTGTTATTTAGGTCGTGATTTTTCAAATCTCACCTATAAATACCTTCTTCCGATTTTCCTCTCATATTATTACTACATATCTTTTCCATACTTATCTTCCAATTGCCATTTCTTTATTATTCGATAAAATCTTTCTATTGTGCTCACTCTTTCAACAATGGTGAATCGTTTAACTGCTTCAAGCACAATATGGTGGCTAATTTGGATAAGACCGAGGCAAATGTGGCTTTATGATATCATTGATTATCTTCTTGGTCGCTTATTAGTTATGCTCTTTTAGTAGAGCCGTATATAATTGAACCATGGATTCAAGAATTTTGGGCTAATGCTAGAGATAATATGGAGGAGGATGAATACTATATTAGATCAATCAAGGTTGGTCGCACTATCAAGATCCTGAAGCCTCTATTCGTGCTGATTTATTATTTGAAGATGAAGATGGGGCTATTAGATTTGACAAGCAATTAGTTTGGGATACTTTTAGCAACTGGGTTATGAAGGTTCTTTGATCGAACAAACTTTTAAGAAGGCCTTATTTCGTCCTCAATGGAAGTTTTTGATCCATGTCTTGCTCCACCGCATAAGTTCTAAAAGCACTTCTTGGGAGCGCTTTGGTTCAAATATTGCATCCGCAGTGGTTGGTTTATCTACTGACGTGAGTATTTAATTTTTCACGACTTATTTTGGATGGAATGCTCTCTCATATATCATCCGGGGCTACTTGGTTAATGTATCCAAGGTTTATACAGTTTTCTTGAACAAGCAATTGGTCGATGTTCCCAAACCTACCGCTTACTCCCCGTTATTGTGCAACAAGCCAAGATCTATACATTCATGGCTAGGCGCAGTGATTTATTCAGTGGAGATATTCCTTAACTACTTCCATGATGGAAGTTGTTCAAGCCGACGTCTTGAAGAGGATGAAGAAAGTGAAGGTACCGCTTACATTGTGGTCCGCTTCAAAAGTGCCGCAAAGTCAATGTAGTCGATCCGCAAGCACGCTTCTCGAGGTCTCGCATCTCTGTGGTGTTTGTTTCTCCAAGTCCCGAGGTTCAAGCAGATGAGAGAACACCTACTCCATCTCCTCAACCATTTGTTTCGGTTCGGAGGAACATTCGCAGTTCAAGGTGATGCTCATTCTATACCTCGGAAGGTTTAACTATGGACAACTATGCTTTGACAAAGGCGCTTGCTAGGTTGAACAAGACTGTTGAGCGACAAGCTAAAACTATTAGGAAGTTAAAGCGAAATTACTTCTGGTTGAGAAATTTTGTTAAACCTTATATTCAAGGTTTCAATTTATGGGTAAAGGAGGAGAATAAACGTCGAAAAGCACTTCGTAAGGATTTGAAAAGAAAGACGGTTCCTAAATCATCTTCTGTCAACTTGGGGAGGAATTCAGAAAAGGATAATTTGAAAGAAGATGTTATGAAGGATAAAGAATCTAAAGAAGATGCTATGAAGGATAAAGAATCTGAAGAAGATGTTATAAAGAAGAAAGAATGTGGCACCGCGAAAAGATTATTTCGGAGGAACAAGAAGAAGTGCAAGTTCAAAGATGCGACATGAACATCAAAGTACGTGCAAATTCAAGGTAATCGATGATCAAGGTACTGAGCATGAAAGTACTGCTTTTCATGAAACTTTAAGACAAGAAGTAATAACTCCAAGGGTTTTGAATTTTGATGAAGAAGCTGGTCCTTCTACAACTGTTATAGAGGAAGAGGAGGAAGCTAGATTTAAACCTATTCATTCACCAAGTGATGATGAATTAGTTGCTACAATTCTTGATCTGTCACAACCAAGAGGTGGTGTTACAATTAGAGAAGCACAAGAAGAAGAACAACCAAGAACTGATCAACCTGCAATTGATCCAAAAGACAAGGGAAAAGGTGTTTTGGTTGAAGTTAAGAAAAAGAAGCTTACTTTAGCATAAATTAGAGCATTTGAAGTTGCAAGGAATGAAGTCGTAGCTAGAAAAGTTCAAGAAGAGATAAATGCTAAAGATAGAGAGAAGAACGAGAAGCTCAAGAAGCTTTGGATAGCGACTCAAAAAGTGCAAGATGAATTGGATGTCAAATCACGAACCTTTACATTCTCCAACACCGTTAGATTCATGTCAAGAAGACCTAATTTAGCTAAAGAAAGGAATGCAATGATGGCATATCTCAAAAGCGGAGGATTTAAAGGATTACGTAAGCTAAATTATGTGGATATGAAGAGATTATATGATTTGAGAGAGAAGCTTATAAGAAAGATGTTGCGGGCATTAAAGATTTTAGAGATGAAGCTTTTGGACCGAAGTCGAAAGGAAGAAAAGCTTAAAGAGGAAAAGAACAAGCTGAAGCTACGGATGTTCGGTTTTCAAAGAAAGAGAAGGTTGAATTAAGATCCGAGATTAGTAAATTTTAGAAGAAACCTTTTGTTAAGTAATAAATATTTTGAAATAAAGGTTGAAATAAATGGTTTTGTGATGATAACATCAATAGGTTATCAATCCACCATGGTTACAAAAGGATTGACTAATCCATGAGCAAACGGCTCGTAAAGATATATCAAATCCGCTTTTAGTTGACAACTTGCTAATAAGTTGGATGGTTATCAACTCACCATATCGAGAATGTGAAGAGTTGGCTAGCCCACAAGAAATGGCTTGTGGTAAAGGCGTGGAAAACCATTATTGGTAATTAGTTCACCATTAGATAAAAGAACTAACTAGTCCGTAAGGGTACAACTTTTGGTAAAGACAAAACAAATCTGTTGATAGTCGGTGGTTTGCTAAAAATCATATGGTTATCAATGTACCATGGTCTTACACACCAAAACATTTGGCTACTCCAAAGATAATGGCTTTGGTAAAGAGTTCTAAATCCATTGAATTTTCAATGATTCACTTAGATGTGATGAGAATAGTATGCAACTTAAACTTAAATTATTGTACACATTGTCATATGTTCTTTGTGGTTGAAAAGATGGAGATTGTTGAATGTCACGTGATGAAAACAATTCTAAGAGATACTTTGACAAGAGCACAAGATTCTCTGAGATATAATCTAAAGACTAAAGAACAATCCATTTTAAAAGATGAAGTCATAAAGATATATTCACAAAGGAACTTGAAGTCAAGCAAGTAGAATTCAAGTTAGGGAGGATTGTTGGGATATGAAAGTCAAGATATCAAAAGCATCAAGATATGAAAGTCTTGTAGTCGCAAAAAATCTTGGAAAAAGTCAAATAGTCAAAGTATCTTGCTAAAGACAAAGTCAAAATCATGCAAGATAAAGTCAAAATCTTGCTAGGACGTAAGATCACATTATATTAGTTTATGGAAAGTATTGTATTCCATGTTTAGATTACTTGTCGTACAAGGTTATCAATTGTAAACCGACTAGGATATCCTTGAGTCTATAAAAGGACTCCTAGATTGGCATTAGAGGTACGATTTGAAAAAGAGTTTTAGAGTTTACGAATTAAGAGTTTAGAGAAAGTTCGAATATCTTAGAGTTGTATTAGAGTATCGCATAATAAAGCGATTTAGAGTTTTATTAATAAAGTTTCTTTTAGCTTTGTTAAGTAAATTCGCGTACTTAATAAAGATTGCTCGGTGTTTCTTTGTTAATAACTTAGGATTTATCCGAGGTTATTAAACCTTAACAAGCTAGTTAAGTTAGTTTGATTAAAGTATATCGATCCAACAACCAAAACCTCTTTTGTAAATATTTTTCAAAAACAAAATACAAAATTATAAAATCAGATAAAACTCAAAAAAAATACTCTTCTATCTATATTCTTTCAAACATCGCAAGTACAAATCTTCAGTCAACACTGTGTTCTATCAAATCTTTCATTATTTTCCTGAACAAGTGTTGAGGGGGAGAAAGTAAATATTTTCCTGTTTCATAAAACCTTGTACTTCCATGTTTTCTAAAATATGTTGTTTCTTCTAAAATGGTAGACACTTTTCTTGTCAATTACTCTCCTCAGACTCAAATGTTTTAACCATTTCATTATTTCAAAAGTCGAGGGGGAGTATCGTTAAGTTTCTTGTCTTACATGTGTTTTGTCTAACCTAAACGGAAGTTAAAGGATCTTGGTTGGAACCTTTTTGAGGTTGAGGGATTGAATGTGTCAACTTGGCAAAGTAATTTTAACAAATTCATTCACCTAACACATTCAATGCACCACTGTGCATTTACTCCTAAACCACCAAGATCAAACACCCAAATCAAATCTTCAAAATCATTCAAGCTTTTCATAATCTATAAGTTCTAAACTGTTTTGATCAAGATGATAAACAAGGGTTTCTAAAATTCTTTCAAATCCAATTGTTAAAACTCTTTAAACTGATTTTGAAAAATTGTTCACTCGAACGAACTGGGTGTTTATGCATATAAGTGTTTGGATTGAAATGAGTTATGTTAAAACCTTTCTTAGAGTCTATTAAACTTGTTTCAATCGTCCATAACCATCATGAATCTTAAAATTCATTAATATGAATTCTAGGGTTCTTACGCTCATTTAGGGTTTTTCTATTCTGTGATATGTTATTAGGTGTTCAAGAAAGTGTTAGAATAAGTTTATATGCATGTTTTGAACCTTGAAATTAGCCCAGAAACATCTAAATTGTAAGAATTTAAGTTTAGTTTTTTAGGGTTCATCTCCCACGAATCTTCTGAGTGCTAAACCTTGCTCCATTGCACTCATATGACATCTAGGACACTCTAGAAACATTCTTGTTTGATTTTTGTGGCTATATCTCTTACGCGTAGATTAAGGGTTTAGGGTTTAAGTAATTTTACACCTAAGTCTTTCTGTGTGTATCTGATATTTTCTTATACTTGTTTTGTGATCTAAACGATGTTTGGAGTTTACTGCAATCAAGTTTTCATGTTTATATTTAACAGGTTAATCATTCGTAATGTCAGAATCTTTAGGTGTTCAAACCGTTACGCTTAAGGAATACTTTATGCGTAAAGGTTACGCCTAAGAGAAACCTTACACGTAGCTCTTACGCATAAGGGGTCTACGATTGGATTACGTGTATCTGGAAAGATATTCGTAAACAAGGCTTGTTACGATAAGCTTTACTCTTACGAGTAAACTGCACGCGTAACATCTAGCTTATCCTACGCGTAAGTTTAAAGCCTTTGAACTTGTCTTACGCGAAGAAACTCTTACGCCTAAGCTTGGTCTTACGCTTTAGTTTACTCCTACGCATAAGCTCCTTTCTTACGCATAAGGATCCTTGTTACACATAACCCATTGTTCACTACATTTTGGCCCGTTACGCATATGTTACTTGTTAAATGTTACGCATAGGTCACAAATATCGATGTTTCATATAAGCTTACAAAGTTAATATGTTGTGTGTTAAGTGAATTATTGGCCTTTGAAATTTCAAAATTAACATGTTCACGTAACTTATCACATCAACTTCATACATTTGGACTAATGTGACTTAGGACTTGTAACTAACATAAACATGTTACCATCATACAAGTAATTAGATAATAAATCGACTAATACAAACACATTGTTTTTCCATATGTCATCTCTTTGTCTCATGACTTTCGGATCATGAAATGGTCGCAAATCAAGCAAACATCAATGCCCAGTGAGCTCTCGATGGCAAACACATTTCAAGTCGGATACGATAAAACAATTGGCAAGAACTATCTCCGTGTCATCTTCAACAACTTCATATGCTCATAATCATCTTGCGAAATTGTGTGGACATCATACGCAACATCCATTCAAAACTCATGCTCAATGAGTAAGATTCAATGGATGAGGTATTACAATTTCGTTAGACATTAAAAGCGAAAGGATGGAATACCATGCTTCAATCTTTTCCGGTTAATCAACCGGTGGGGCAAGAGGGTCAAGTAGTAGTCCTCCACTTATGGAAGATCCATTGCAAACATCTCTTACCCCATCCGATCCGTTAATCAACCCGGTAAGGATCGAGGTGTCACCGTCACTACAACTGTTGAAATGAAGCAACCACAACAACAACTTAAACAAATTAAGAAGAAAAGCATGGTGAAGATGTGGAAATATATGACGAAGGAGATTACGATCATGATAAGGATGAAAGAGTCACCGATGATGATAATTTGGTAGTCAAGAGGAAATCTTGCAAAAGAGGTCGAGAAGCGCTAGAGATGAGGAGAAAAGTTAAAGAAGGAACGGACAACTACTTAGTTGACAATCCAATACACAAACCTCAACGGTCTTCAATCACCTCTTGACAGCCTCACCAAACCCAAATCATCATCTCAATCATCACCTCCATCAACATAAGAAACACCAATGTCAACAACAAAATCTATTAAGAAGGCAACTCCATCCAATGATTCGACAAATGGTTAAGCGTGTTATCACCACTACACAACAAGCTACATCCACCACCATCCGATCAACCAAGGATTGAAACCACATCACCAATGGAGAAAACCATTGATCACTTTACATACACGGTGGTGAGGATCACGACATACCGAGCCCCAACAGAACCTCAACCGAATTTAGATCAAGTACATTATCGCACTCCTTGTTTTCATCGCCTCAAATCAAAGAGCGTGTTGAAGTTCTCCACCTCGGGGTCAAATCTTACCTAAATTCTACACTTAATCGGAATCAATCAAGAACCTCAAGACAAAATCGTTCATAAACAAAATTTTGGGTTTGTCACCAAAGTGAAAATCATCATACTTGCTTCATGGCTTTCGATGAAATTCACTAAGTTCTATGACGCCACCACGAAGATGGTTCGAGATGGATTGTCATATCGATTGAAGGACATTGAGTTGGGTATAATTGAGACGAAGAGATGGAATTCAAAGGATCGCAAGGATGTTCGTTGATTTATCACTAGGATTGATGAATGTTTAATTCATCGGATCGATGCAACGGTTGGAGAGCTATGTGGGAGGATGACCAAACTTTCCGATTCGACTTTCCAACGTCCTCACAAAGTAGTCGATCATATGTAATCATTGGGTACTCTCTTGATTGTGATTTTGTTTGTTTGGTTATAATGACTATGGCTTGTGCACATATCGCTGTACAACCCGTTCTTGTCAAGAAATGACCCGTGGTATGCTTGATTGCCACAATCCTTATAAAATGAGCGAAAGCTTCTTACTTTTGAGTAAAACCTATCAAACCTTTCATTTTCAAAGGTTCGCTCAAAAGAACAAGTACTTCCCTTATGATTTTCAAAACCTCACCGTTTATATCACTTGTTGAGGGGAGTATTTGACTTATAAACTTTGTTCACAAATTGTTCACCGTGGTCATCTTCCCATAAAACTCAAAATGGTCATATTTATTCTCAATATTTCTTCAAAATAACATATATATGCCATTTTTTGGGGAGAAAATTATGTGATAAGAAATATGTTGTGATATTGCTATTGAATCATCGTGTGAAAAGACTTAACCCATGAATTGACGGATCCGGAACAGTCTTACATTGAAAAGATTTGTCTTCAAAGACTTATCCAAGTAAATTGTACCTATTTGAGAAGCTCTTGATAGACATGAACTTTGTGGGTTTGACAACCTTCGGGTTGTCCACATCTTCAAGGTAGTTATTAGAGCTAGTTGTCACCTAAAAGTCGACAATGTATCTCTTTAACTATGCAACGAATCGTGTCTCGCAAGGAATTGTCTATCTTGAGTCGATCAATTCAAAAGTGTGAACTCTTCCCTCACTATGCGATTTCCGTAAAAACTCTTAAGCACATGTAGAGGGGAGTATTCGAAATCTAAAACTCTTGAAGTGTTCAAACATGTTTTCATTCACAAACACTTTGAGAGATTTTCATGAAAAATGGTTTTATGGCAATGGAGTTATAAGGTAATTAAGGTTAGGAATAACTGTCCTATGATCCCTTGAGCCGGAGGGATCTACCAAGGACACCACAAATAGTTAGAATTTAGAAGTCCTTAGGTATGATTATAAAAAGGAGAAAATGAGAATCGTAGAAAGAAGGAGTTGAAGAATTAAAAGAAATGCAAAGAAAAGGGTGAAAAGAAATAGCCCTCCGATTATTCAACTTAGGTCGGACACGGGTTCAATTCATATACTACTGGTTGTCACTTGATGACGCCGGTATTGAAGATTAAAAGCCGTTATGGACCCGATGACGCATGCACTAAACCTTCTTAGCTACTCAAGTTTCTCTTAAAAAAGCTTGTTTCATGTAGGATCGTAATATTTATTGTGTTGATGATTCGGTGGTCTTGGATGATCAAAATACATGTTTGCCATAGTTAGAGAGTTAGAAGAGAGAGAGGTGTTCTTGCTAGAGGTTTACACAAAGGAATATTAGATTGAATGAAGCACCGCCCCTTCCATGGATGGAAGGGGTATTTATAATTACAAACATACCGTCCTCCTATCGGTTGTGGATCGGGCATACGGTGGGTAAAGACCCGTCCTTCCTCCACGGTGTTACACTAAACTATACTACGCTACTAATTAACTAATTAACTACTACTTAACGTAAATAACTACAAATCTACGAGCTAACATATGCTAGACTATAATTGGGGTGACCGACACTTTAACATGGAATTTCTAATTCCTAACAATCTCCCCCTAAGGGAGGTCACCCCATGAAATACATTTTGCATCCTAGCATTCTTTCTTTGACATTGTTCTTGAGCTCGTAGACTTAAATTCTTCACTTCCGCAATCTTTGTGCTTTTGTAGCGATTCTTCAAAGTCCGCATAATTTATAATTTAAGTGGAGGTCTTTGAACCGATCCACATCTTTGATGATCTTGAGCTTTCATTGAGATCATCACCACGGCAAATCTCTGGATCATCCATAGTTGTGTTGCCTTCATGTGATGTTGTGACTTTTGGACCGACATGCTCACACTTTGAATCATGACATCTTTCCATCGAGTAGCGGAAGCCTTCTTTGGTTCATGATATTTGCGGCAGTGACGAAGCATAATATAAAAATATCGAGAACCAAGTTATGAAGATATGCACCGGTCATGATTTCTTCAAATTAAGTGTGGATCTTTGTGAGCATGCGGCTTTGGATTGACTCCTCAATTCGATCACCGCAACCGTCTAAATGTACCGCAAACAACAATTAGCAATAAACACGAAAGTGTCTTTGATCACTTCGTTGAATTGAGGTACACGGCCCACGGTTCCCGTTGATCGATTACAAGTCTTGCCTGTGATCGGTAGGATTCTAAGAATCTCCTTGACGAGGTTTCGCATTGCTCTAGCTGTTCTCAAACCGAACGTCTCAAAGAAGACAACAAGGAGTGAGTGAACCGGTAATTAAGATTCACCGATTGATGAAAATGATTTGAAAAACAATCAGCGTATTGCTTGAAAGAAAGAGTTTTGCAATCGACGAAGGTTTTATGAGAAAGATCAATTTTCAATCATAAATACTTTTATATTTGAAAGAGTACACATTTGACGTGCTAGTAAGAAGAAGATTCGCACATCGAGCGGTTTTTCCAAAAGTATTTTTTCAATCGAGATACTTTTGTGTTTGAAAACATAAGTACACATTCGACGTGCTAGAAAAGAAGGTTTGCACATCGAGCGGTTTTTCCAAAAGTATTCGTCAATTCCATTCTGGACCAAGGTTGATTCAAGATTGAATCACCCCATCGTTCTATCCAGTTGTCACAAGCTTGATTTTACGAGAAGATTTCACATGTTACCCACCAAGAGCTTGTTTGATGTTGGCTCTAGAAGGATTTCCATCTTCATTGTGAATATTTTCATATCACTCGAATGTTCGGCAATACCACAAGGATAATGCGTGGGACTCTCAATATATACTTACTTTCCACATTGTGTGAAACAGCAAGTCATCATTAATTTTGTGTCCTAACGAGATATTGTGAATGATCTCTTGGCTCTAGACTCAATAGTGCTCATTTGGTTCTGTCTTGGGAGACTAGGGAGAGGTCTCCTTCTTCAATATCAACAATCTCTAAGAGAAAGTCGATAGATTATGTAGGTTCCCGTGAGAATGAAACAAGCCCTTTTAAGAGGAACTTGAGTAGCTTGGGAAGTTTAGGTGCAAGTCGTCCTTTGGGTCCATGACGTCTTGTCTTCAATACCGGCGTTACCTTAGTAACCACCAAGAGTATATGTATTGAACCCGATTCTCGCCCTAAGGTTGAATTATTGGAGGGCTATTTCTTTTCACCCTTTTCATATTCATTTCTTTTCATTCTTCAACCCCTTCATTGCTTACCGAGACTTCATAACTAGAACCTTGTTGGGTTTATTCTAGTACTAGCTCTGTCTCGATCCGCACTCTTCCCAATTCTCATTTTTCTCCTTTTTCATCATACCTAAGGACTCTACACTATCTAGTGGATTGTCCTGGTAGATCCCTCCGGTTCGGCGGTTGTGGGAACAAATACCTAACCTAACCATCCTTATAACACCATGCATAAAGTAAATTTGGTCGGTCTTTTGGTGCAGTTTATTCCTTCTCGAAAACAATTGAAAAATCATTTGGAAAACTAACCAAGGTACTTGTGATACGAGATCAAAGCATTTTGTACCTTAATAGTTTTGATCATTTAGAAAACCTCCCCCTCAACATGTGCGTATGATTTAGAAATTGTTTAGCACAAGGAGGCAAGAGGACTTTGAAATATTTTCTTTGATCACAATTTTCATACGAAAAAGCCATTTGATTTTCATGGTAAAATTCTCCCCATCAATATGTGCATAGGATAAGTGAAATCATTTTATCACATAGAGGAAAGAGTTCTTTTGAAGCACATCCACGATCACAAAATCCATTAATAAAACCATTTGAAAACTCAATCAAGGTACTTTAAAAATCTCTTTAAAAACTTTTGTACCTTGATAGTTATGCTCCCCCTCAATATGTGCTTCAAGATTCAAAGCGTTTAGCACATATGAGAGAGCGACATGCACAATTAAATCAAACGATCACCTTTATCAACTTTCATTATTAAATCACAAATTCTCCCCGATCAAAATATCAAACCCTTTGAGATTTTGGATCCCAATTGATTTAATTAGGTTTAGAAAACATGGGAGAAAATGTGGCCTTGTTTAAATACTCATCTAGTTTTTGGATAAATCCTCTTCCTCAACATGTGTATTATGTATATTGAAATCGTTTGGCACATGGAGGCGGAGTGCCTTTAAAGGACTAAAACCAATTCCATTCAAAGCAGATTTGAGATTTAAATCACGATCTCTACCCGATCGAAATATCAAACCATTTGAGATTTGTGATCCCAACTGATTAAATAATTTAGAAAATTTTGGGAAAGGCGTGGCAAGATTTGATTTTGAAAATGACGATAAGGACCATTTTAAGACATTAAAGATTGTTAGTATCGGTATGATTGTTTTAAGAGATCTTTTAGTAAAATAAAACAATTTCACAATCAAACAAGAACGAAAAAATTTCATTTTGATGAGATCTTTGAGTTTTAAAGAAAATCATACCATGACATAACATTAAATCTTTAGATCACCACATAATTTCGTACAAAACGGACTCTTTTGAAGATATATTGTTTGAAAATACTTTAAATAAAATCACTCTCCCCCTCAATCCATGACAGAGTCGATGATTGAGTGACTTAAGTTTTGATAAAATGAAGTCCGGTGATTTTCAAAATTAAGTCCAATTAATTTTCAAAATAATATTTTCCATTTTCAAAATAATTTAATTAAATATTTCAAAATTGTTTAAAAATGTTATCCGCATAAAGATACGTTAGGTGGTTGAGAAGCTTATGTTGTTCTTTGTAGGGCTTGGAAGAAAATCGTCTCACGATGCAATGAGACTTCTTACGTTGCATTTTAATGCCAACTGAGGTCAAATTAAGCTCCGTTTCTTCAATCACTTATAAGAGAACCATCTGTTGATGTAGTGAGACCTCTTACGTTTCATTTATGCCAACTTTCCATGGAAGTCAAATTAAGCCCCGTTTCTTCATTTGTCAACCCAAGATATAGTTACCCTTTCCTTTCGGCATCCAATCATCATATTATGTAGGATCCGGATTGGGAACATTCTTATACCAAAATACTTGCATACGTTAGTGAACACAAGCAGATATATGGTGGTCGACATCACCCAAACATCAATCGACTAATAAAAGTCAATGCAACATATCAATCAGATCATATAAATGTATGGGAATAATGTGTTCATCAAACTCTAATCATCTAATCCTAGCAATCATATCCTAGGCACCTAGTCCTTCAACATAGGTTAACATCATTTTAATTAAGCATATTAGGATAATTAGAAAAGCCCGATAGATGATATAAATTTGAAAACATTCTCCCCTCAATCAATGACTCATTTTCTGAAAAATTTAAAAGCGCTGAAGTCATTGATTGAGTTTGCAAATTTTTACTAAAACTCTCAAAGGCTGATTGATTTACAAGAAACTCAATTTACCACCATTTTTGGAAAACAACAAATATTTTTCTGAAGAATTTTAGAAGGAAAACATTTGTGTAACAACAATCCTTCGACATACTTTCCTTGTTTTGTTATAGGATAAGTGCACGAAATATTTTGAAAATTGGTTTAGCGGCACTTTCCTTTTCTTGAAAGCGGGGGCTGCTATCAAATAATAGCAAACCATAGTTTTAAGCACGAGTTCTGATGAAGTAGCGCAAGCCATTTTTGAGCCGGGTTCTGATCAGGAAATAAGCGTAAGCCATATTTAGAGACATGTTTTGGAAAAAAATATTTACACCTCCTGCTCGAACTTCATCTAAAGTCCCGTGCCATTATTGAATGACATTTCTAAGACCGTAGATGTTATCGATACCGAAGACATGTCTTTAGAAAACATATTATTGGTATTTTTGAAATTTTCGATTTTTTATGGATTTTTGAAGGTTTTATAATTTTCTATTTTCTTTTTGTTGGTTTTATATTTTTGTATTTTGCTTTTGATAGATATATACGAGATAGAGTAGATGATATAGTTTAAGAAGATGATGATACGAGTACTGAGATAAGGATATCGAGAAAAGACGTCGTAGAAGATAGAATTCGTCATCTCTTAAACATCCACCACCAAAGCTTCCAAGGGCTCTTGAATTGAAAGAAATAGAACCATCGAAAGTGAGACTTTGCGACTTCCCCAAACCGAAAATCCTTTAGGTGAGCAGATTCAAAGCTTTCTTTCAAGCTTCCATTAGCAGTGCACAAAGAAGTACACCATTATCATTGATCTAGCTGCTCTTTTTAAGAATAATCACTGTGATTCTTCGTTCGAGGTTATATCATCCAATAGAACAGCAACGTATCATCCCACACATAAAACAATCTTCTCAAATTTCTTTTCTACTGACGTCTAAAGCAATCCATTCCAAAAGGTGTCAAGAGACCACTTCCCCCGAGTAGTTGAATTGATGCAGTCAATCTCTTAGACTAGAGCTCACGAACCCGAATAAACATATACCCAAAGACAAAGAAACTTATACCATCGAAGTAGCAGATTAAGTCCAATAGCCAAAGAATAACCCGATGTATAATTTTCTCTCCCCTTAAGGCAGTGCATGAAGCTCAAGAACCCGAAGTACCGAATGCCCAAAGAGAATAATCGATCACATTGAAGAAGCGGTCGAATCACGATTATCTCTGCGGAGGACTATCTCTGGATTTCAACTCGGAATAAGTGATTATATATCCGAATCGCGATTAAGCACTCAAGTGAAACAGTTGAGCGTCCCAATGTACACAATCCTCTCCCCGATGATTGCGATAACATCGAAATCATCACACACTTATGTACCTCTTTTATCATCAAAACTAACTCTTACATCTCTTCCCCACGTAGTTGGAATAAGAACACTAAACGCTTGATGAGTAAACCTTGAGTTTCTCTGCGGTCATGACAAATGTTTTCTGGGATATCTTCAATCACTTAGAAGAATTAAGTTCATCAAGTTTACTCGCCATGAGTCAAACCTTGAGTTTCTCGTGTAATAACATTTTTCTTCCGGGATATCTTCAATTACTTAGAAGTATTAAGCTCATCAATGTTTACTCGCGTTTAGATCGTGTCTCCTTCCCCTTGCTGGTTTTGACACTTGAATCAAAGAATATATTATCGATCCAAATACTTGAAATTTGTTGAGAAGAACATCATTAGCTCGGATATATCTTGTGAGAATCAACTTGTTGAACAAACGATGTGAGCAAATCTAATTGGGGATTAACTTTAGCTTTTAACTCTCCCCAATTAGTGCTCTCCCTAAACCGACAATATTTATGATGAATGCTTGAATTAAGAAGAAGTCTTTAGGTAATCAAATGCAACTCGTCTTTAGTCTTCTAACATATAGCGAGAAAATGTAGAATCGATTGTAGACTCGACCTTCTTCAAGATTGTCCGGTTAGGAATAGATAGTTAACATCTTCAACACACACCAAAAGCATCCCACCAAAAGCATCCTAATTAACACATCTTGCAAATCCCTTAACTAAAATCCTCCCAATCAAACAAGAACAGAAAAGATGTTCATCAAGGAAATCAACAATCGAGCCATAATGAACACACAAGATGGTAACACCAAACTACCAATCACATCAAACAAAACGAGAGATTGTTTGGAATCATCATGTTGATGTATACGTGAAGCATTAACCGGAAGCACTTTGTCGATAAACTCATCAATCCGAGTGAAGATGTCAACCAACGGCTCTTAGAAGAGAAAAACTCCATGTGAAGATGACCCGATAAGAAGAAGCTCGGTTCTTAAATGAGTTTAGAGCCGTATGACCATTTATATTCTCAAATGTCAATCAACAATGCAAAAAATTCACACTTCTTCTCCCCCTCAAGAATTGCATACGGAGATGCCATTCTTGACTAAATAAGTGAAATCATCCAAAGTATTCTATTCACACTTCTCCCCATAAAATTAGCACATGATGTCGCCATCGTCATTATAGTTGAGCAAGTGGAATAAGAAAACAATCGATGGTAGCCGGTTCACTTGATGACTAAAGCGCATGGAAAAGTATGAAGCATGTTGATGAGAATGGTCATAATGAGAAGATTTCTCTTCTTTTGAAGATAATACTGTTGAAACGCACACATTTCTTTTCTTTAGAGTACGAGGCTTGAATTGTAGTGTTCAAACGTCATAAGAAGATTTCTATTCTTTGGAAGATAATGCGCCTTTGAAACGTACATATTTCTTTTCTTTGGAGTCTGAGGCTTGAACTGTTGTGTTCAAGCGTCATTATGTTGAAGTCGAGGCACAGGCGGTGTGAGCAGACGTCATAATCTCTCTCTTTTCAACTCTCTTAGCAAAACATGTAATCATCCCCATTATCATTTCAGAGGCTCTTTGTCGTGACACGGTGATGGAGAAAACCCAATATGATGAATTTGACCCGAGTAAACTACCCGAACTCGTGACTTAAACTTGCACATATGAACAAAGAGCGGTGCCGATTTCCATTAGCATCTTTAAGTACTCTCTGTGTACTGTACTCTTCAACCAACCAACCATCAAGTATAAGACGACATCACCTCTTGAAAATCCACAATTGAATGTGACACTTAGCACTACAACGTAACTCCTTAATGTGATAGTTATTTTGTGGTGGTATGAGCCCAATTCCCAAGTGGTAAAAGAAAAGGTAAAGACACCCAACAATAACTAGATTTCCATGTCTTCGTTTTGATAATAAGCTCGAACAAGGATCTTGAAGAATCTTCATCCATCCATCCCCGATACCTTCGGATACTAAGTACACCCGCCCGTGATATTTCACTTCAACCTCAAATGAATAATCTTCAATTAACGCCGTTTCACATCTTCTTATTAAAAGCTCAAATCTAGCCTCCTTTGAATTTTTAAGTGAACTATGATAATGGATTCATCCGACCATGGTATAAGCACATAACCCGTAAAACCTAGTAATAACCAAGCGCCATGAAGAATAACCAAGCAATCATCCAATTCATGAAGTACACCCTTTATCCTTTCTTCAAAACGAAAACGTAGCACCAAACATCAAATAAGATCCCAAAATACATTTTCCTTTTCCAAGATGGTTCCATCATTACGGATTTTACAACTCTATGGTTTAAACCGAGAAATAGTTTCTTTCGCGGGATTTTACAAAACCAAGAATAAACCATAAGATAGATCCGGAAATGCACTTTACTTTAACTAGGATGTTTCCATTGTCACAGGATTTTACAAGTCTATGATTTAAACCAAGAAATAGATTCTTTCGCGGGATTTTACAAAATCAAGACAAAACCGTAAACAATGTCAGCTTGAATGTGTTATGACAACTTTGATTTCAGAGAATATCTATTTTAAGGGAACATGCAGTGGTTCATCAACGGTTCATTATCTAACATCAACAACATCAACAACCATCCAATAAACACTTTGGTAAACACATCATTCACGCATTACTCGCATTTGTTCTTGTGACCACTTGGTGAAGTAAACCCGATATGTCAAACTTGAACAAGACGTAACATTCCCGGATTTGTTACTTAAACTTGCACTAATCCTTGTGAAGAAGAAGCGGTGTACCCAATGTACAAAACCTCTTGACATTCTCAAGCGGTGAGACACCGAAATGATAGCTACGTTGTGGGTTAAGCGAGAAAGAATCACAAACGTAACTAAATAGCCAAGTCTTTATCACCTTCTATAAACGCCCAAACAATTCATCTTCGCGGAAGGGTAGAAAGAAAGAAGATGAAATAAGTAAACGTGCCCGGAAAAATGTCACTCCAAATCCAAATAAGAAATACCGAACAAACAACCCCGTAGTCAACCTTGTAAGATCAATTCAAGCCGTGACGTAATATCCTTCGTGGAAATGTATTCACCAAAGTGCCAATCAACTTAACATAACAACTCTCATCATTAAATCTCATCAACAATAGACCGCATACCAAAATCCCCATGAATACACAAACTTGGTCTATGACAAAAACCATTAATAGAATAAATCCGTCCATGCCTGTGAGTGATATTGCAACTTCAAGGCCCAAATCAGTAATTAAACAGATATTACCCGGTTCTTTCAATTCATTATATGCCCACGAGACCAATTTCAAAATTTCGAGGCCCATGGATAGCCCGAACACCGCGAATATCTTGTAACCCATGAGACATATAATAATTGTACTTACATGTGATGTTGCATAACAGCAACAAAATACACAATTCAGAACATCGGCCCACGTCCATCTAATCCAAAAGCCAAACCAAAGCCCAAATACTGATAAGTGTGATAACCAAATACTGGATTGTGATGCCGAAGCCCAAGTCAATTTAATCCAATTCCAACGTCCAAATGTGTGGAAACCGGATATATAAGATTGACATACCCTAATTATTAGGACATTACCTCATAACCCTAATCACAATACCTCTAACAATCCGCCCCCTCCTTCAATCCCACATAACGGATCAAAAAAAATCTGGTACTCATCTCATTTTAAGTTTCAAAGACAGAAACCAAACCCAAATCTTCACATAAGCAAACGCCTCACACCTATCACAAACTAAGATAATCAAAACCCTAATATCACTCAAGAAATAAGACCGCCTCTGAAAAAGATCAAGTCACAGATCCTTAATCAACCCGAGAGTCTTGCAAATCCATCCGCCCCTATCACTCACATCGTGCAAGATCATTCATTTAGTCAATTTGACTACACACGAGAGATGGCTTGGGGTTCATACTCGAATATCCTTAAGTCGCCACGGGGATGGCATCAACAACTCGCTAATGTTCACAGTAGGTTTGTTTTAATTTGTCACTTCATTTAACATATAACCGAACATGGAGAGATGAAACCCTAATGGTTTTGTTCTTTCTTCTATAGCTTTCGAATATTACCAAGATCTATGATGAAGTTGTGTTAATAGTTTTGAAAGATTTGTGATAATCATCTTATAAAACACAATCGAGATCTATATATTTCATTTGCTCATCTTAAATATTTGATTTTGATCCTTGGTTTGATGTCTTGAATAAAGTCGACCTATGATGATGTTATTGTTCGTGATTTGGTTCTAGAAACTAATCTTGACACATATTACATGAACACGAACAATAAAAGCGAGGTCATGAGTCCTTAAGATTTTGAGATTGAGATGAGATAGAGTTAGGATAGAGTGGGATTTGATGTTGGCGATTGGAGCAATTGAATATGATGTTGGTCGGAGTTGAAAGTTTGATTCGAATAAGATGATATTCGATGTTGGTTTTGATATAACGATGATGATGATGGTATAACACGAGGTTGTTGGTTTTGATATGGTATATGTTATTGTTTTGTCATGGTCAAATGAGTATACATCTTCTTCTTCATCTTTTCTTTTCTATCCAAGTCGCTAGCCAAAGTTTGTACCAAGTCGCTAACCAATTTTTTTTCAAAGCAAGTCGCTACCCACTTTTTCCAAAGTAAGTCGCTACGACTTGTTAAATAACAAGTCGCTAGGTCAAAGATTTTTCCAAGTCGCTAGCAAAGTGTTTGAGTCAAGTCGCTAGCATGTTTGTGTCAAGTAGCTATGACTTGTAAAGACAAGTCGCTACACAGAAAACATACTTAACTCGCTACCAAGTGGATACATAGAACCTGGACAAAAATGCAACCCAACTCGCTATGATGAACCCAGAAAAAGTGACAAGAAAAAAACTTCATTTTTAACCCGTTTTGACGAGTTTGACCACGTATAAAATGACTTATGACCACATAGTATCACGGTTTGATAGCATAACAAAAAGTCATTGATTGGACCAAAAAAAATGGACACAAAAGCAGATACAGTTTCAAAAGTGAAAAGTCCATGACTTTTTGAGACCAATGATAGGGTATAAGACAGAAAACATGTAAATACTGTTTATTACAATGATATGAAAAACATATTTTCAGACCAAAAAATATATCAAAACAGTTTGCTACATGATCCAAAAACAACAATAAATCAACACAACACCATAACCATGGTACGAAAAACCACACAAATCAAAGAAACACAACAACCTTGGCTCTGGTACCAATTGTAGGATCGTAATATTTATTGTGTTGATGATTCGGGTGGTCTTGGATGATCAAAATACATGTTTGTCATAGTTAGAGAGTTAGAAGAGAGAGAGGGTGTTCTTGCTAGAGGTTAACACAAAGGGAATATTAGATTGAATGAGAGCACCACCCTTCCATGGATGGAAGGGTATTTATAGTTACAAACATACCGTCCTCCTATCGGATGTGGATCGGGCATCTGATGGGTAAAGACACTGTCCTTCCTCCACGGTGTTACACTAAACTATACTACGCTACTAATTAACTAATTAAATACTACTTAACGTAAATAACTACAAATCTACGAGCTAACATATGCTAGACTATAATTGGGGTGACCGACACTTTAACATGGAATTTCTAATTCCTAACATTTCATTCTCACAGGGAACCCTACATAATCTATCGGCTTTCTCTTAGAGATAGCTGGTATTGAAGAAGGAGACCCTCTCCCTAGTCTCCGCTCAGGAAAACCAAAATGCACTATTGAGTCTAGAGCCACGAGATTCATCAAAAGTTCTCTTAGGTACACTTGACATTTCATCACTTGGTGTTCAACAATAAGAACATCGGTGGTGCGTTATCGAGTCCTTCACGGATCTTAGCAATCGTCGAGAACATTTATGAGAGGTTCACATATGTGATCCTCGGTGATTGAATGGAAACTCCTGCGAGGTCTACATCAAACGCCACGGCGGCGGTCACTTCGATAACTCCCGTGGATTACGCTTAGTGTGTTTTAAATGGTCTACTGATCATGAGGTGATGCTTGGTGTACCTCAATGACTCATCCGAATCGAGGTGTACTTCTATACATCGCGTTATCTCACTTGTGGGACTCCGTTCGAGAGCGGCCTTTTGTGAGAATTAGAGTTGTATTTTCACACTATCTTGTTAACACTCGAAGTTCAAACTTGTAAGTGCGGAATCCGCTTATTACTAACCGTTTTCATGTTTTCTTATGGAAGCTACGGAGCGGAATGATCGTGCAGATCCTTCACATGCTCATGCCAACATCATCACTAATGGAAGTTCTATCTAAAAGCAACACAAAGTTAGAATGATTCTTCGTCAAGCCAAAGAATCTACAAAGTTAAAGACTTAAAGAACTTCATCGATCTTGAAATCCAACGTCAAAAGGCGTGTGAGCATGTTGAAGAATGGCGTGGAACCCAAGCAGCAAGCGAGCGAGGTAAACTTGATGCGAACAACAACAACATACTATCACTACCTCACAAAGAACAATGATCAAAGAACAAAGTTAAAGATGACGTCAAAGCAAAACTATTTAAAGAAAACAATTTCTACACCGGGAGATTGTTCAAATCAAGGAAATTCTTCTCACAAGAAAGAAGAATGTCGAAGACGTCAAAGCTACTATTACATCAGTACCTTCACCGTTTACATTCATTCATCACCAACACTTAGGGGGAGATTGTTGGAATCACTCCTAAACTGTTAGGAATTAGAAATTCCCGGTATTAAAGTGTCGGTCACCTCAAGTATATGTAATCGTTAAGCTCGTAGTCGTAGTTCTTTTAAGTTAAGCGATAATTTAGTTAAGTATCACCGTGGAGGACGGACGGTCTTTACCAGCTGTATGCGATCCACAGCCCAAAGTGTGGCGAGTTATGTAAGACTATAAATACTCTCTACCTTCCAAGGTAGAGAGTTGAACTCATAATAATATCTTTCACTTTCTCTCACTAAGTTCCCTAAACCTCTAACTTTCTCTCTAGAATTCCATCTATATGCTACTTTGTGTTATGGTTTGATGTATGTGAAAAGTTATATCTTACAATTGGTATCAAGAGCCATGGTTAGATCATATCTTGCACATCTTTGGATCTATAGTGGTTTTGAGTTTGAAAAGTTTAGTGGTTTTGCATCATTTGGTTGATCTCTTGTGTTAAAGTTTGAATTTTGTTGGTACTTTTATGTTTAGAATCATCAAAAGTGTTTAGGTTTTCATTTGGTAGCTTGAATCATCTTGGTTGGGTTGTTTTGGATTGAAAAGTGAAGTTTATTTGGTTTTCAAGCTAGCGACTTAGCTCTCGGAATAGTTTCTTGGTAGCGACTTGCTTCACGGTTTGTAGCGACTTACGATGTTAAAGCTAGCGAGTTAGATCTAGCGAGTTAAAGGACAAGTAGTGGAATCTCCACTACGGTAGCGACTTGTAGTAGCGACTTGGTCGATGTGAGTTGCTCTTTAGCGACTTGTGTTTCTAGCGACTTGTGTAGCAATTCTTTGCCAAAATTTGGTTAGCGACTTGGTCCGTAGCGAGTTACTACTTAGCGACTTGTTTTTCTGTTAGCGACTTGGGATTCTAGCGACTTGGTGTCTAGCGAATTAATTGGTAGCGACTTAGTGGATTTGTTTCTAGCGACTTAGAGCTTTATCATCTAGCGACTTGAGTGATTGTTTACGGTTTCTCTTGATTTAGTAAAATCCGTGAAAGAATCTATTTCGGTTTAATCATTGAGTTATAAAATCCCGTATAATACGTTAACATGTCTACCAACGTCCCTACTGTCATCTCCACTGTTGCCGAGGATGTTCAAGCAATGGCTCGGATACTCGTCCACCCATGCTTGTGAGGCCGACTACGACTCTTGGGCTCAACGAATCGATTGTATTGCCTTGGAAAGGAAAATGGTGTCAACATCCTCAAATCCATTGATGAAGGACCATATCGAGTTGAGACGACTAGAGACATACTTGATACTAATGAAGATGGTACTCTTATTTACGGAATGGATGGACCTAAGATGTATGATGAGCTTGATGATAAGGAGAAAAGAGATTTGATGCGGATATCGGGGCTTCAAACATTGTTCTTCAAGGTCTTCCTAAAGACATCTACAAGGCGATCAATCATAACACTCAAGCAAAGGCGGTTTGGGATAATGTTAAGATGCTTCTCGGGTTCGAACTAAGCTGTGGAAGACAGAGAATCCCAACTCTATGGCGAATTTGAGCACTTCAAGATGAAACCGGATGAGAGTGTCTATGAGTACTATGAGATTTCATAAGTTAGTGAATGACATGAGGAACATCGAATGACTATGCCTAACATTCAAAACTCAACTCAAAGTTTGTGAACAACATGAATCCCAAATGGCACAAGTTTGTCACAGAAGTGAAGCTCACTAAAGGATTGAAGAATACAAACTATGAGCAACTCTATGCCTTCCTCCTTCGAATGAGAGACATGCCATGTTTGAAAAATTGATTCTCAATCGGTTCAAAACCAACCGGGAGAGACAAGCTCGTCTAATGACTCAATGACCTTCTACTCAAACATCGGAATCACAACCAAAGCATCACAAGTCATACCCTTGGGAATGGTAATCACAAACTCATTCACGATCCCATGTTCAAACAAGTCGATCTTTGATGCACACGTGGGTAACATCATCAATCAACTAGCTCTTCTCATTAGTCAAAACATGAATTCTCTCACAAACCAACAACAACCTCAAGCGCATCTAACCCACATAATCAAGCCTTTGTTAAAGATGGAAGGATCGTGGTGCAACCCGATTCGGAAAGACAAGTATGATCGGGGAAGAGGTGGAGCTGGAGAGGTTATGTTGGAAATCGAATCGAGGAAGAAATGGTAACCAAGGTCAACCTAAGCCAATCAAATGCTATAAGCTGTGGTGGTGAAGGACACATTGCAAGGCGCACATCTCCAAAGCGTCCACGAATCCGACACTTGAGAGATAAGATGTTGGCACAAGCTCGAGACAATGGTCTTTGCGTTGGATGAAGAGGAATTCACGTTTCTTCGAGGGCAATGCCAAGACCTATGATGCGAGATGTGGATGAGCGGACTATTCGGGAGATAGGTCACAATCATCGAACGCCTTTCAAGTCGCCGACCGTGATGCATACGACTCGGATGTAGATGATGGACCCTCGCACACACAATCTTTATGGCTAGCATCTCTCCAATGGTTTCTCCCAAGATCTCTTCTTCACCACAAGTGGCCCATCCAAGGACAAACTCATCTCGGAGGTATTAAAGCTATACGATGATCTTGATGTGCAACAGATGCATGACAAAGTACAACCAATGAAACTATTGAATCAAATATTGAAAATATGGGTAATATCAATATTGTCCATACGATCAATCGTGAAACAAAGTGAAAGTGAAGTTGTACCAAGTGATGCATCTTCTGCGATCAACAATGACTATGTCTTTGATGAATACACTTGCATGGGCTCCGATGATTCCATAATTTCCGAACTAAATGCCTATAAAGAGCGTGTTGCTATTTATGAACAACGCTAAATTTGAGTTGACCACTGTGAGCGGAAATGGATGACCAAGTGCGTCTGAGAATTAGAAAAAGTAATTTTAGAGAAGAAGTATTGAAACAAGAATTAAATTCTTTGCAAGAAAAACTTTCTAAAACATTAAGCAAAAACAAGAACTTCAAGAAAATGTGAAAATGCTTAAGCAAGAATTTAATGCAAAGAATCAAAGCTCTTGAGAGATTTTTATAATCGAAAACTTTGAAAACAAATTGTACATGCAAGGAAACACCATTGATCGCTTTCGCATGATCACTAAGCATAGAGTTCTAAGCGATAAGCATAGTGTTCCCATTATAGATAAACCCAACCACGAGTATGGAAGATAGCAAAAGCGACTCAAAGTGTTATCTATGATGGAAATGAGATTCTTAAACCTAGACAAAAACCTAGTTGCATTGAGTGCACCGAGGATGACAAGAAATTAGATGAAGTCACTAGGGAGAAGATGAATAAGAAACTAAATGATCCTAAGTGCAAGAGAAGAAAGTAATTATCACTCCCCATGACTACAAGAAGGAAAAGCGGATTTCCTTGAACAAGTTTAAGACTCGGACATTGTTGACTCCGAACAAGTCTTGGAAAATGGATTTAGATAAACGAAAAAACAAAATATTGCGGTAACAAACCCTCCCTTTGGAAAATGCCTAGAACAACTGTGTATCCTCTAACACACCAATGCATCTTGTTCCTAGAACAATTGCCACTAAAAGCAAGACCTTAATTAGCCAATCGTTATTTTCAACTATTTGTTGATTTTGAGAAAACTTGCAAGAAAAGAATCACACCCACTGGCATAAGCGAAGGAGAAAGAGGTTTTGAACAAATGAAAGAATGTTATTTAGCGAGGTCATGCCTTTCTTTAAACTTCTAAAGATCACTTTGAGAGTCTTAAAAGGGATAGAAAGCAGATATTAAGGGAATGGAAAAGGAATTTGATGCAATAATAGTTGAAATTAGTGACTATGAGCTGCACTAAAATATAATGAGATTGAGAGGAAGAAACGCATACATTGAATGAGAATCTTATTCTTGAATGTGTTGCTCAAGATGTCTTTTCTTCGCTTCAAATTGCTCTATTAATGCTTCCAAATTTCATGAACTATCTGGCCTGAAAGTCTCCCATGATCGTGTCATTGAGCTTGAAAAAACTAATTCTAAACTAAATGAGAAAATTGAGCTGGATGATCATGACACTTTGGTTAAACATTTTTCTAAACTAGAAGTTGAGTATTTTAATCTACAACTAAAATATCAACATCTCAAAGAAAATGTCAAAACTTCAAATATCAAGACATCTTCGGATGCTCCGAGTTTGATGCAGTTTTCAAATTAACAAACGTGATGAACAGATTCAAGCTCAGTGCAACACGATCGAGAAAGTTGAAAGCCCAAATCTCTCAATTAAAGGGTCAAGCGAACAATATGACGGGCTCCCAAATGCCTCCTCCTTTAGATTCTCGAATTCTCAAACGTTTCATCTACAAAACCTTGTAAATGCTTTACAAAAGGAAACGAAAGTTTTCTAGAAGAAAATGAAAAGGTTAAACGTCATTTCAATGAGTTGTTTGAATCAATTAAAGTCACTCGTAACAAAAACAACGAACAAATAACTTCATTGCAAAAGGAAATTGAGAATCGAAGAGTCGGGTAAAAGGAAAATGCCAATGATCAATGAGGAGAATCTTGTATCTAAGGTTCACTCTAGTAATAAATATCTTGTGATTCATGACATATGTCCCCCTCATCTAAGGAACAACAAACTTGCCATTCAAACATATTTCTCATCCCTTAAGGATTGCTTAGAATGCCTGCGTGAGATTGTTGAAGAGGATAAGCTAGAGAAACCTCATGATAATGCAATTGGACATGCATGCTTATATGCCAAACGATCTCAAGAAATCTTAGAATGTTTGATCACAATATGCCCAAAGACATTAGGTGAGAGAGTTAGCCCTTTGATTCCATGCTCAATGCCTAAGGCCAAACATGACATGCACTCGATTCCCAATGGCTTGAATGTGAGGAGTAGTGTACCATTGAGTAGCTCAGATTCTAGATCTGTCAATGCTAGGAAAGTGAACTCAAATGTGCCTTCTAGGAGTACTAGTCTCAGTACCTCTAGTGTTAAGAAAGTGAAACTTAGCGCGCTTGCTTGTAGTTCGGATCGGCACATCTAAGCGGTGGTGCAAGAGTAGTAAAACAAACTAATGTTCCCATTCCCTACAGAGTAATCGGTGACATTAAAGGGAGCGGTCAAAGTCTCAAGACAATACAAGGAATGATAGGACCTCGCAAGCTAAGAATGTCCTTTGGAAAAGAGTGAAGAACAATCTAGGAACTTTACGTTTGAATCGAATAAAACGAATCGTGTTGATTCTAGTATTAGCCATAGGCGTCTTGTAATTAATTTGAATTACGATACTATTTGCAAACCTTGTACCGATGTCCGCTTGAATTCATTTCTAATCATGAATGTGGTGTTAATGTTACGCTAATGATGTTAATTGTCGATTAATATTGTTAATGCTAAAGTTCATGCTAGGAAGGCTAAGAGGCAAAAGCGTAAGAAAGTTAGAAAACGGTGAAACCCGGGAAGAACATTCATGAATAGGCTTTTATTGGATACCGTTGGTCATAAGACTAATCGAGATAATGCCCACTAGAAAATGGATGCCTCTTGGTAGAACTATTCCCTTAAGAAGTGGTCACTTTGTTAATAGGGCTATCTGACACTAGTATTGCATCTATTCACAATGATTCCATTACCTCATTTTCGATATGAATGCTTCTATTTACGATGTGGGTGTTCCAAACATTGTTACTAACCAAATGGAACCCGTTCTTGCATGGGGATCCCAATTATCCGATTATCCATTCTTATGCATGTTCAACTGCGAGATCGTTCAAATCGTTACGTGGTACACGGACTCATTTGTTCCAAGCATATATTTGGAGACCGGTCATGCTCATGAACCGTGAGCAAATTCATCGGGATGATTAGATTTGGTAATGATCATTTCGGTGCTATTATGGGTTATGGAGATTATGTTGTTGGTGATAGTGTCATCTCTAGAGTGTATTATGTGGAAGGTTTATGTCATAATCTTCTCTGTTGGTCAATTCGTGATTACGATCTAGAAGTAGCCTTGAAAACATACCCTTTGTTAGAGATCTTAATGGTAAGGAGCTGTTAAAAGGAACTCGTGGCTCAAACCTTTACACCATCTCTATCGATGACATGATGAGGGCCTCTCAATCGCTTGTTATCTAAGGCTTCAAAACAAAGTCATGGTTATGGCATCGTCGTCTCAATCACTTGAACTTGACACCATCAACGATCTTTCGAAAGGACTTATTTGTAGGTTTACCTAGACTAAAGTATGAAAAGGATCATCTTTGTTCAACATGTCAATTGGGAAAAAGCAAGAAGTATGCCCATAAACCCAAACCTACTAACTCATCAGAAGTTCTTCATATGCTTCATATGGATTTATGTGGACCAATGAGGTGCAGAACATCTTTGGGAAGAAATATGTGTTAGTTGTGGTTGATGATTACTCTAGATTCACACAGGTCAAGTTCTTAAGGACAAAGGATGAAACTCGGATATCATCATCAAAC
The DNA here is from genome assembly GCA_022545495.1 of Chrysanthemum lavandulifolium. Lineage (NCBI taxonomy): Eukaryota > Viridiplantae > Streptophyta > Magnoliopsida > Asterales > Asteraceae > Chrysanthemum > Chrysanthemum lavandulifolium. Next base: position 73,059,163 of record CM040238.1, read on the forward strand.
TCATCAAACAGTGCAGTTCGACTTAACAAAGCGTCGAATTATCGAGCGGACAATGGGCCGGTTTGTCAACAAACAACTTAGTGAATTCTATGAAAGCGTTGAATCGACCATCAAAGAAGTGTTCCACGAACTCCACATGAGCGGTGTAGTTGAAAGGCGAAATTGTACCCTTGTTGAAGCTGCTAGAACAATCTTGATCTACTCAAAGGTTCCAATGTTTCTGCAGTGCAAGCAATCGCCATGCATGCTACACACAAAATCGTTCCACGATTCACACCTCTCATGGAAAAACTCCATATGAACTTGTCCACAACAGAAAACCTAATCTATCTTTCCTTCGTGTGTTTGGTGCCTTGTGCTATCCAACTAATGAGGGTCAAGACTTGGGCAAACTTAGGGCTAAAGGCGACATTGGAGTATTTGTAGGATATGCACCAAACAAAAGGATACGAATCTACAACAAAAGAACCCGAAATATCATGGAAACAATTCACGTTCGTTTGATGGTGACCGGTCAAATGGCTCCTGGACACTCCACTCGGGACCCGCACTTCACATGATCCTATTGGTTCATCCTTGTTCCAAACTCCTCTCAAGAAACTCCATATGTACCTCCATCCGAAGATGATGTAAAGAAATTGTTTGATCCATGTTTGATGGGAGTATGAGTCTACTACTAATGAGGTCTTGATCCCTACAGCAGAGGATGCTCATATTCCGGTGAATGAAGTCAATCCATCGGTCTCAATATCGTAAGTCAAGAAGCACTGCTGGCGATCCTTGATCTCATCAACAAATCATCATTCTTCAAATGTACATCATGGAAATGTTTACAGCATCAATGATGAAGTTAATCCCTTTGCGACTCACGAAGATGCTCCATTTGAAAACATATTTGCTACTCACGAATCATCATCGAACCATCTTCTTGAGAGACATCGACTCACTACCTCGGTTCCTCGACAAATGCCACATGAACACCTCGGAAAATGGACTCACGATCATCCATTAGACAACATCATTGGAAATCCTCTCGTCTCATCAACCGGAAGCAACTCGCAACCGATGCCTTATGGTGCTTCTTCAACTCCGTACTATCTAAGATCGAACCAAAAGATGTTAAAAGCGCTATGAATGAAGATAGGCGGTTCAATGCTATGCAAGATGAAATTCATGAGTTTGATCGTCTTGATGTATGGGAGTTAGTACACACTCAGGCGTGCTATGATTATAGCTCTAAAATGGATCTTCAAAGTAAAACTTGATGAGCATGGTGATGTGTTGAAGAACAAGGCTCGATTAGTTGCTAAAGGATATCGTCAAGAGGAGGTATAGACTTTGAAGAATCTTTTGCTCCAGTTGCTCGAATCGAGGCAATCGAATCTTTCGGCCAATCTTGCTAGTAAGAACATGGTAGTTTATCGGATGGATGTAAAGCGGCATTTCTAAGCAGAGATCTTAAAGAAGTCGTCTCGTCGACCAACTGAAGGATTTGTGAATCAAGAGCATCCAACTCACGTTTATCGTTTGAAGAAAGCTCTTTATGGTTTAAAGCAAGCTCCAAGGGCATGGTATGATACCTTTGTCAAAGTTTCTTCTATCAACGGATTCATCAAAGGAGATTGATCCTACATTGTTCACTAGGAAGTCGAGCAAACATTTGATTCATGTTCAAATTTATGTTGATGATATTATTTTGCCTCGTGACCCAATGGAATGTGATCGGTTTTCAAATGAAATGAGTTCAAAGTTTCAAATGTCAATGATGGGACAAATGTCATTTTCTTGGGATTACAAATTTCTCAAAGTCCGGAGGCATTTTCATTAATCAATCTAAATATGCACAGAGATTTTAAAGAAATTTGGATTTGATTCAAGTGACCTGTTGACACCCCATGATTGACCGAACCAAACTAGATGAGGACCTCTCGGGGATCATGATTGACCAAGCGAAATATCGAGTATGATTGGATCCACGATGTATCTCACGCTAGTAGACCGGACATCTTGTTCATTTGTTTGCATGTGTGCTAGATACCGAGCTAAGCCTACTAAAAAGCACCTTGAAGCGATTAAGCGGGTCTTCGGTATCTCAAGGAACCATCAATATGGGACTATGGTACCGAAGGACACGGTATGTCACTAACGGCCTATCACGAGATCTTGATCATGCGAGTTGTCAAGATACTCGTCAATCACGTCGGGAGGTGCTCGGTTTTGGGTGATAAGCTTGTGAGTGGTCCTCGAAAAGCAAATGAGTACTTCTATTTCCTCTCTGAGAATTTGAACACATAGCCATGTCATCTTGTTGTGCTCAAATCTTATGGATGAGATCTCAATTATCGACTATGGCTTTGAATTCAACAAAATCCCTCATCTTGTGATAATAAAAGTGCTATTGCTCTCTCATGCAACAACGTTCAACACTCAAGAGCAAAGCATATCGACATTCGACATCATTTCATCGAGGAACAAGTGGAAAAGGGTGTGGTGGAACTATATTTTGTGAGGTCGAATATCGGTTAGCGACATCTTCACCAAAGCTCTTCCAAGAGAACGTTTGAGTTTATTCTTCCACGACTTGGTTTGAAAAGCCTTCAACCGAAACTCTCAAACGTTTTCGGGAGGAAGGCGAGGAGTAAAGGTCTATCTTTATCTATCTCTTGTAAATAGTTATTTGAAAAACAAAATACAAAATTATAAAATCCTCAAAATCAAATAGAAAAATATAAAACTTTCAAAATCCATAAAATTTGAAAAATTCGAAAAATCTTCAAAAATATTGTCATTTTGTCTTGTTTCTCTCGGTTCGATAATATCTCGGTCTTTGTGTTGTCATTCAAAGAATGACACGGGATTTTAGATGTTGTTCGAATTCTTAAAAAAAAAAAAAAAAAAAAAAAAAAAAAATCAAAAATCAAAAATCAAAAAAAAATTTAAAAAGAAAAAGAAAGAGAAATGGTTTATTGTCATTTCGAGCAATAACGGTTTTAAAAGAAAGAACGAGCCATGTTTTAACATGTTTTCAAATTCCATGCTCGATTCTATAAACATTTATCTCTGAAAACTAAATGCTTTGAAAATAACTCGATCTCTATTTTTGATAATCATCGGGACTTATTTGTCAAAATATCTATCTCTCGATCAACAACCTCGTCATTGATTGAGGGGAGAATGATTTCAATTAAATTAAAAGTTATTTGGCATTAAATTGTTTTTCAAAAGATATACATGCATGTTTATCAATGGAGTTTAAAGTCTTAAAATCGATCATATCGGTTCAAAGCGTTCATAATCAAGTCACAATTCTCCTTAAAAGCTTTCAAAATCAATTTAAATCTATAAGAGATCACAAATCTCAAATGATTTGATAATTGTGATCGGAGAGAATGTGTGATTTACATTGGATTTAAAGCGATAAATAGGTAAATGGTTTTATAAGGATGTACATGCTATCCCGCCCACATGTGACAAACGATTTCAAATTTTCCATGCACATGTTGAGGGGAGCATCTATCTTAAACCTATGATGCGAAATGTGATCTCGTTTCCCGATATGTGAGTTCCCTCTAGTATGTGCAAAACTCTTTTCAAACCTCGAGGCACATATTGAGGGAGCAAATTATGGAAACCTCATCCTTCCGAAATGCTATATCTACTTGATTTGTTGAGGAAGTGATGTTGATATCTTTAGAAAAAGGTAATCAAAAGTTAATGCTTTCTCTTGCCTCCGTGTGCAAAACATTTTCAAATACTTGTTGCACATGTTGAGGGGAGTTCTCGTTCTAAAATATCAAAACAATTCGGTACAAAATGCTTTGATAATATATCACAAGTATCTGAATTGATTTTCAAATGGTTTTCAATTGGATCCAATGGCGGATGAACAATACCAAATAGACCGACCAACTTTATTTTATATGCGGTGATATAAGGATGATAAGGTTAGGTATTGGTTCCCATGATCCATGAGAACGGAGGGATCTACCGAGGACAATCCACTAGTTAGTGTAGAAGTCCTTAGGTATGATGATAAAAGGAGAAAAGTGAGATATGGGAAGAGTGCGGACTAAGGTCGAGCTAATCTTGGAATAAACCCAACAAGGTAATAGCTATGAAGTCTCGGTAAGCTTGAAGGGGTTGAAGAATTAAAAGAATTGAATGAAAATAGGGTGAAAACAAATAGCCCTCCATTAATTCAACCTTAGGCGAAACCGGGTTCACTTCATATACTCTACCGATGGTAACATCGGTATTGAAGACAAGGCGTCATGGACCCGGTGACGCTTGCACTTCAACTTTCCAAACCACTCAAGTTCCTCTTAAAAGGACTTGTTTCATTCTCACGGGAACCGACATTATCTATCGACTTTCTCTTAGAGATTGTTGATATTGAAGAAGGAGACCCTCTCCTAGTCTCGACACGGGATCCAAATATGCACAAATTGAGTCTAGAGCCACGAGATCATCAATAAATCTCATTAGGACACTTTCAATGAAGACTCTCTCATTTCACACAATGTGGAAAGAGATTATATCTTGAGTCCTACGATTATCCTTGTGGTATTGCGGAACATCCGAGTGATGTGTTTACATATTCACAATGAAGATGGAAAGCCTTACGGAGCCAACATCAAACAAGCTCCGGTAGGTGGCATTTGAGATCTATTATATAGATCAACCATGTGACAACCGACGAAACAATGGGCGATTCAATCTCTTGAATCAATCTGGTTCGAGTTATGGATTGACGGATACCTTTGAAAACCGGTCTTTGTGCTTAAAAACTCTTTTCTTTAGCACATCGACCGTGTACTCATTTTCAAACCAAAAGGTATTTTTATGATTGATAATTGATTTTCAATAAAACCTTCGTTGTATTGCAAAAACAATTTCTATTGAACTATACGATTGTTTTTCAAATCTTTTCATCAATCGGTGGACTTAAAATTATGGGGCTAGTAGGAGTTACTACGCTAAGGTTAAGGTTGAGGAAGATTATTTTTATCTTTTATATTTTATGAAAATGGAAAGGTACTAATCTCGGTATTGGATTTGGGGTTGGTATTTCACCGATTACTCTACTATTATCTAATTATCTAAACTAAGGTATGGGAGTCTATGTCTAATTAATGTGTGCTCGTATGATAGTTTAAAGATGTGTTTACTTAGTTTGTATTACTCCTTAATTATCTCCTATTGATGGTCGAGTGTCACGCCTTATTCCTAGTTGCTTGTGTTTCTAAAGTTGTAGGTATGCTTTCTCCCTAACTCTTTGAACTTACCAAAGGGTCTTGTCTACAAACCACGTAGAGATTATAGACTCCTACTCTAAGGCACTCTTCGGATGTTTTAGCCTACAATCACTCGTGTAATCATACTCTAAGGTTCACAAAGATGAATCAAGCATTATACACAACGAATGACCTATCGTGATTACTAGATCATTAATCAACTAAGATAAGAAACAACCAATCAATATTCAATAATTAAGTTTCATACTTCCTAAGCAAACACACAAATAAATTAGCCGGACATGGAGAACATGCAAGCATACACACAAATAATCAAAGACATAATTGAATTAATGAAGCAAAGACTTATCTTGGTGTAAGATAGGTTAAAACCCTAAAATATCGTATAAGACACCTTAGGTTCGGTTTTAGGTTTTACCCAAAGACTCTCCACACAAAGACCGAAAAATTCGGATTCTATATATAAGATTACAATTGCGACGGCGCCACCTTATGTTTAGTGACGCCGCCGTGTCGCCGCCATTGTGGTTTCGCCTTGGCCACGTTAACCTTGCGACGGCGGCCACCTTATGTCCGTGACGCCGCCCTCTTCGCCTTCGACGCCGCCTCGATCGCATCTAGGCCGCCCGAGTAGCGACGGCCTACTCTTTCACAACCAGACGCCCTCTTGAAAACACGAGTTTTGAGTGCTCGACCGTCACAATAATTCTCCGACGGCGCCGCAAATAGAACCCGACGCCGCCGCTTTCTACATTCAAACGAATCGCGAGTGTCTCGATTTCGACTTTGGCCATTTTCTTCATATATTCGCGCCTTTTCGTCCAAATAAGTGCCATTCCAAAGATTTTGCCTTCACGAGACCTAAAAGTGAAAAGGAACGATATTAAGCAATAACGGATACAAAAGTGATCAAATAAGGACTTAAACGACCCTCAAAATGGTACCTTTAAAACCTTATCAAATATCCCTACACTTGTTATTTGCTTGTCCTCAAGCAAATGTGCTTTTAGCCAATTAATTTATAAGTTGGGGTCATTCAAGATTAATTCAAAACGGTCCACAACACATATAAGCCCCAAGAAAGTCATAACAAGCACGGAAATTACATACTAGCACCTCACATGGGGTGTTTGGATACTCACATCTCTCGTGTGTATAAATGAAATATAACAATATAGGAAATGGAAGATAAACACTCATTAACCGGTCCTAGTACATAGATTACCATAGGCTTGAGAATAGATCAAACCTCCATCGCTTGGCGAAGCACCTAGGAAAGACTATCAAAGAGGTCTTTAAAGGGTTGTAACGTTAGGCTTACGGTAGGGAAATAAGGGTTGGTGGGATAGGCTATTTAGTGGTGGTAAGTCAAAATCTTTATGTTAATCAGATATGAAGAATGGCTGCTAAGCCAAGACTCGACACTCTAAACTCTAGATAACTCTAAATAAACAAACATAAATTTAAAGGATAGATGTAGGATGGTAGGATGTTTTTTTTTTTTTTTTTTTTTTTTTTTTTTTTTTTTCTTTTTTTCTTTTTTTTTTTTTTTTTTTTTTTTTTTTTTTTTTTTTTTTTTTCATACACTTTTACTCTACCATCCTCTAAGATAACATCAAAATACTAGGGATTTATAAGCATATCCCTACACTTGAGTTTTTATTATTCTAACACTAATTTGACCCGAATTGAAAAGATCAAAACACTTGGGGTACATTATTACGCAAACAAAGGGAATTTGAATTTAACGTTCCCTTCCCGTCATTTCATAAACTTTAACTTTTCCCATGAATCCCAATCATCCCAAAATCAGATACAAAGGATATGACTCGACTTAGCAACTTATGCAAGCAACTAGATAATTGAACTAAGGGTTTAGGGTGATAATAAATATTTGCACTAAAAGTGAGTGCATAAGGGTAGGCTAAGGCGATTTGGGTGTATATTCGGGGGTGGTGTAAACAATGTTTTCATTGATATTCGAAAACCGAAATATCACGAGAACCGCGAAAAGGATAGGCTCGAGGGGTTAACTAGGGTATCGTACTAAAGATGAGTACAACGCAAAGGGTGTGGGGAATTACTCAACCGATGTGGAAGAAGTAATTATATTAGGTATCAAACAAGGGTTTATCCTAATGCCTCTTATCATTTAGTTATTCCTAACTACACAAGTGTAGCCTCACTTGCGATCTCGGAATGCATCACAAAACAAGTTCTAGAATCTAATATACTACCGGTTCACACTCTAAGCATTAAAGACGAATGCTTTAATTCCTACTAATCTAAGGGCGATCCTCACATTTTGGGTGGAATTTGGGTGGTAAAGGTTTTTTTGTGCTAGTCATGCAACTTCCTATCCGTGAGACGCTTTTGTTAAGACTAATGGCCCACTCCTATATGTCATGAAAAATTTTAAATTTGGTGCCAAAATTACCCTAACCGACATTTCTCATGGTTTATTACACAATCACAATTGACAAAGCAAATAATCAAGGATAAGCATAGTTTCAAAGTTCCTGCTTTATTTTCCTCCCTACATTTAAACCGAACATTGTCCCCAATGTTCCCGAAAGTATCAAAGTTATGATAAAAGAAGGTAATTAAAACGAAAGAAACTAATACTCCCCGATTAGCTCGGTAGATCCGTAAAGTGGTGGTTAAATTCTTTTCAAGAAGAATTATTGCGTGAAAAGCTCCTTCCAATCTTATGTAACTTCTTCTTGACAAACTAAACCCGCACACTTGAAGAAAACAAACGAAACCTTCGTAAAATCGGTGTAATAATATATATAAGACTCGATTTAAACTAGGATATAATGCTTGTGGAATGAATGTTTACAATTTCTAAGAAAATTAAGACCGAAAATTCCAAAATTTATAAGTAGCTCGTAAAACGAGAAAAGTAGTAAGCAGCTTTACTCCTCCGACGCCGTCAGTTGTGATCCGACGACCGCCAAAGTTATCCCGACAAAAACGGTCTCGCGATTTTCTGAAAAATTTCGAAAATTTATATCTTTAGAACTGGAAAATTTCGCAAAACATCCATTATGACTCGATACAAGCATTTGACTCTAACAAACACACATATATATCTTTTAAATAATTGTAATTCTCATGTTCACGCTTTCTTTTGAAAACGTGTGTAATCCTCCCTACACTTATCCCTTATGTAAAATACCTTTATATGTAATTAAGACGAGGTTAAAGACAAAATAAAGCATTTTTACAAATTCAAACATGAGAATAAACAATTAATAAAAGATATACAACACACAAATGAAAATGAAAACAAATACACATGGGTTGCCTCCCAAGAAGCGCTTGTTTTGTTCGAGTCACGAGCCCGACTCTACCCTTATTTAACAGATAAAGGGAAGTTTTTCCTACACTTAAGTTTTAAGGGTGATAGTAGCATACACACCCTTAGGGTGGAAATTTGCTACGTGAGGAGAGGGTGATGGGTGATTTATATGCTCAAAGGAGTGTGCTCCATTCATTATAACCTTACCTAAGTCTATTGGTGTAGCGGGTGAATCAAATCTCCTCCTAAAATGGATCATCTTCAATCAACTTCAAAAGATTCTTAGTTAAGGATCCATCTTGACCTAATAAACCCGGTTTAAACCCATAGTGTTTCTTGTTATCAACCATGAATGGGTGATATAAGTGTGTAAGGTCATGGGTTACCCTATATTAGCTTCCACTCTACATGGCCTAGAATCTACCACCTTTATCAAGCAACCACCCGGACTATTTATTTTGATGGGTGGATTGGGGCCTAATTCAATTCCAAGATTCACATCTAAAGACGGAACATTGGGTAAGGTTTTTGGTTGAGGCCCGGCTCATCAAAATTAGGAACTTCCCAAGGACTAAGAGAGAGGTCACGACAACAAGCATCTAAACCTACATTTCTAGTGGCGCTTGGTCCAAAGGTTCTCTATCAATTGGGGCTCCTATAGTCTCTTCTACTTCTTCCGGTAAGTTATAGGTGATGTGTGTCCTCAAGTGATGGTAGGGCTTGTGGGCTTGGAGTTTCCACCTTTTCTCCATTATATCTAGATCTCCTAAATGTTTGAAATCTATCCCACACATGCAACTAGGTACTTTAGCTTCAACCATCTCACAATCTTGTTTGGGTTTAGGTTTCATGTTCTTAAAACTAGGTCTTTTGATCATGATTCCTAAGGTTAGATAAATCCTTCTTATCCATTTCCTCAAGTTGTAACAACCAAGGTTTATGCATAGGAGGCTTTTCCAAAAATTCTAAAGATGGTGTCACTAAAAGGAGTTGATCTTGACAACGATCGTTGAATAGAAGCTACACAAACACAAAATATATCAAATCCATCCAATCTTACACCCTTGTTCTTTCGATATCTTTAAGATCACTCACAAATTTATCGTAACAATAAAAACTAAACCAATCTGCAAAATTCAATTGTTCCTCATTTGTTAATGATTCAAATGCAACTTCACTTGCCATAGCGACAAATGAAAAGGGTTTTACGAACACAAACACAAAGAAGGGGATAGACTAAGAGAAATCTAAAATGAGAAAAAGTTTACTTGATAGGAATCAGCAAAGAAACCTAAACGAGGTGGACTACTAACTAGCTATTCTATTCCCGGCAATGCGCGCCAAAACTTGATAACGCCACACGCCGCTCGGGTCAAAGGAACTTCCTTTTCTTCGAGCAAGTTTTATAACACCCTAGGCGTGAACCTAATCGTTGTAGTGTAGTAATTAGGTAAGCCACGGTATTGATATCGCTCTCTAGGGAATAGGAATGCTAGTAGGAGTTACTACGCTAAGGTTAAGGTTGAGGAAGATTATTTTTATCTTTTATATTTTATGAAAATGGAAAGGTACTAATCTCGGTATTGGATTTGGGGTTGGTATTTCACCGATTACTCTACTATTATCTAATTATCTAAACTAAGGTTGTGGGAGTCTATGTCTAATTAATGTGTGCTCGTATGATAGTTTAAAGATGTGTTTACTTAGTTTTATTACTCCTTAATTATCTCCTATTGATGGTTGAGTGTCACGCCTTATTCCTAGTCGTTGTGTTTCTAAAGTTGTAGGTATGCTTTCTCCCTAACTCTTTGAACTTACCAAAGGGTCTTGTCTACAAATCCACGTAGAGATTATAGACTCCTACTCTAAGGCACTCTTCGGATGTTTTAGCCTACAATCACCGTGTAATCATACTCTAAGGTTCACAAAGATGAATCAAGCATTATACACAACGAATGACCTATCGATTACTAGATCATTAATCAACTAAGATAAGAAACAACCAATCAATATTCAATAATTAAGTTTCATACTTCCTAAGCAAACACACAAATAAATTAGCCGGACATGGAGAACATGCAAGCATACACACAAATAATCAAAGACATAATTGAATTAATGAAGCAAAGACTTATCTTGGTGTAAGATAGGTTAAAACCCTAAAATAC